>PITA01012248.1:0-62906 GCA_004023965.1 Spilogale gracilis
GTGTGTGTGTGTGTGTGTGTGTGTGTGTGTGTGTGTGTAAGACCTACACCATGTAAGACCTACCCTCCTAGCAAACTTTTGTCCACAACACAGCATTGTTAGCTAAAGGCTCTGTGCTTCTGTGCTTTGCATTAGATTAGTAAGATTCATTCATCTTGTACAGATGAAACATTGACTGCTGAAATCATGCACTTTTTCACCTTCCGTGTCTGACTTATTTCATTTAGCATAATGTCCTTTAGGCCCCATCCATGTTGATGAGGATGTGGAGAAAATGGAAACCTTGTGCACTGTTGGTGGGAATGTAAATTGGTCCAGCCACTATGTAGAGGTTTCACAAAAAAAATTAAAAATAGAACTACCATATGATCCAGCAATCCCACTTCTAGGCATGTACTCAAAGGATTTGAAATCAAAATCTCAAAGAGATATCCTCACTTCCAGGTTCATTGCAGCATTATTTATAGAAGCCAAGATAGAGAAACAACCCAAGTGCCCATCAATAATGGATGTGAAAAGAAAATGGGATATATATATATATATAATAGAATATTAATCAACATTATTAAAAAAGGAAATCCTTTTATTTGCAATACCATGGAGTGAATATTATTCTTATCTCTTTTATAGAGGGAAACCAAGGCAGATTAGATACTTTCCCTGAGGCCACACAACTAGTAAGTAACATAGCCCAGATTCCAACCCAAGAGACTTGAGCATCTGCTCACTACGCTATACTCAGGAAAGGTTCTCTGGAGACAATTTCTCAGAGAACCAGAAGATCATGTCATAGAAGAGGAGAATATAAAGAAATGGCTAATGGTGTACAGCTCAATATAGAAGTCAATTCAAGTGTCCTGGTGCCTTGAAAATGTTGCTTTTTTTTTTTTTGAAAAGGTTTCTGATAAATAAGTTATGTAAGGAATCTTTAATCAGAAGGCAACATAGAGGTCATTTTACCTACTCCTGGTGTCCCTGGTAGACAGGCACAAATGCCTACAGTAATCAGGAACACTAATTACCTTTTGATTGAGTTATAATTCATATATCATGAAATCTATCATTTTAATGTGTACAACTCAGTGATTCTTAAAAATATATTCACATGGTAGTTTGTATAATCATGATCACTTTTTAAAAATTTTAATTCCAGTAGAGTTAACATACAGTGTTAAATTGGTTTCAGGTGTAGAACACAGTGACTCAACCATTCTCTACAATACTCAGCGTTCATTATGATAAGTGAACCCTTAACCCCTTCAACTATTTCACCCATACCCCCCACCACATCCCCTCTAATCACTACTTGTTTGTTCTCTATACTTAAGAGTCTGTTTTTTGGCTTGTCTCTTCTGCTGTGTTGTTCATCTGTTTTGTTTCTTAAAATAAATATATGAGTAAATCAGATAATATTTGTCTTTCTCTGACTGACTGATCTCACTTAGCCTTATACCCTCTAAATCCATCCATGTTATTGCAAATGGCAAGATTTCATTCTTTTTGATGGCTGAGTAATATCCCATTGTATATATATACCACATCTTTATCCATTCATGCATTGATGGACACTTGGGCTATTGTAACTAATGCCGCAATAAACATAGAGGCTCCTGTGTCTTTTTGAGTTAATGTTTTTGTATTGTTGGGTAAACACCCAGTAAAGTGATTACTGGATCATAGGGTAGCTCTATTTTTAATTTTTTTTGAGGAACTTCCACACTGTTTTTCCCAGAGACTGCATCAGGCAACACAACACAACACAACACCCCTTTCTAATTCTGAAAAATTTTCAATACCCCAAAGAGAAACCCCACACTCATTACCAGTCACTCCCTATTCCCCATCCCTCCTTCCCACCCCTAGCCCCTTACAGCCCTTAGTCTGCTTGCTATCTCTGTGGATTTGCCCATGTTGGACTGCCATGACTTTTTACGGCTGCGTCTTCCTCTCACTGGTCATGCTGCTGCACCAGTGGCTTGCTTATGTTGACCCATCTGGCACTTTTTGTAAATTTCCATCTCTTGGTTATAGGATGGCTTTCCTGAGTACAGGGGGCAAGTCTCTTCTCAGTTCTACAGCATCATTTCCCGAAGTGTGGGCTAGGGTGGCTGACACCTCTAGGACATAGAAGTCATGAACACCAGTGTCTGGGTGGTTCCGTTGGTTAAGCAGCTGCCTTTGGCTAGGGTCATGATCTCAGAGTCCTGGGATCAAGCCTCATGTAAGACTCGGGGACTCCTCAGCGGGGAATCTGTTTCTCCCTCTTCCTCTGCTCCTCTCTGCCCTGCTTGTGCTCTCTTTCTCTCAAAAGAATAATTAATCTGAAAAAAAGAAGTCATAAACACAGAATCTTACAGTGACAGAGAAACTGAGGTCTGTTTTCTAATTCTCTCGGTCCTTCCAGCAAAACCAAGTCTCAGTTTAGAATCTTGGTAGCTTTAAGGCTCAAACTCTTGCTAATCTTTTGTTTTCACCAGGTTCTTTTAACAAAGAACAGTCCCAGAGCTTTCTGGTACAACAGTTTTTAGGGTAAATAAAGTCTCATTTTCATTGCACTCAGTTTTACTTTCACTTTCTCTTTGTAGCATTTAAGTGATTGACATAAAATTTCCTTCAAAGTTAAAGATTTAATACAACAATTTAAAGAAAATATTAAAAATGGCTAAGAGTAGGCAGGTTCTAGGATACAGCAAAAATCAGGAAAATGATGCTTGGATGCTGGAAGTCTGGGACTTGGTGTTCTAAAAGCGATGTTTCACATATTTGGAAATTAACATCTAGTTTTCTCATAGTTGCCTCCTGGAAACATGTCCAAACAATTGTAAAGCAATTAGACCACAGCAGGGCTGCAGAAGCATGAGCTATCTTGCTAAAATTTCCGTGGTTTCTAAATATCTTCTAAATATAACAAATCAAACCACCCCCCCCTCCAAAATCAGTAATTAGGCAAACCGGGTGCACACAGGACTTTGAAATCTCTCATCTCTGTTGTCAACTGCAATCAAATCTTCCCCAGACTTCTTGTTTTCCGGATTTACCCAAGGCCCGTGACTTTTATCAGCAATTTATTTTTCTCTGCAAATGTTGCCTCGTTAGAAGACTCAAGAAGAATTCAAAATTAAATTGTTCTGCTGTTTTCTCTCTGGGCAAGGGATGCAATCAAAACTTACTTCCCCTGACTTTCTTGTGCCTCGTTTTTCAAACTCAAAAGGACTTTTATTGGTTGCCTATTTTATCCTTAGCTCACCCCTTCTGCAGCTGTGTCTAGACACCTTCCTCATCAGCTGCGATTCATTTTTTAGCCATGGCATTTTGCAGCTCCCCAGACCCCGAGACTGCAGTTTGGGAGACATCCCAGGGCCTGTGAGTCATACTGAAAGAAGATAAAGCATTCTTGCAGGGAGGACTGATCAGGATTGCCTGCTTCACTTCTGCCAGTCTGAGGAAAGAAAGGCAGGACAACCTCAGGCGACGCTTCCCAACTTGAGGTCTGTGGTTTTCTTCAGAGCTAATGTCTCTCCAATAAATATCTTTGATAGCAGCATCTGTATGTGGCTTTGTGTTTCCCTCCATGGCAAAAAATAATGCCCATTTTCTATGCAAGGATATGGAAATACGTTTAGAAGAAACAGACCTTTTGAAAAGAGAAGTAAGCTAGATTGAATTTAAATAAATCAGGAGAAACAGAATAGAATTAATATCTTCAAATGTAATACAAAAGAGCTGTTTTCAGAAATATTAATCTGCATGAGGATCCTCTCGTTTATTGTCAAGGTTGGAAACAAAAATTAAATGTCAGTTAGGGAAACTGTACACTGGGGACAAAGCATGTCTTCCCACAGATGAAAATTCTTTGATCATTCTTTAATGTTAAGCTTTTTGTTTGCAGTTTCCTTCCTTAATGTCATCTCTTCTAGAAAATTCTGCATATTCCAGTACACCACATAGGACACATTTTTAGTTCATCCAGCTCCCAGGGCAAAGCTCTAAGTTCAACAAGGCAGCAGAGGCACAGGGACATTTGGACTGATCTCCCAGAGCTCCCAGGCACAGCTCTGCAGATTTTAGTTAAACGTCACTTCTCAAGAAATAATCAGCCATGAAAGTTCTTAGTTCTTTCTCACTTCCTTGTGAATTTGATCAGATAGGCTTCTCTCTCCCGCTCTCTGTCGCTCTTCTTTTTTAAAGATTTTATTTCTTTATTTGACAGAGAGAAACACAGCAAGAGAGGGAACACACACAGGGAGAGTGAGAGAGGGAGAAGCAGGCTTCCCTCTGAGCAGGGAGCTTGATGCAGGGCTTAATACCGGGACTCCGGGATCATGACCTGAGCCTAAGGCAGTTGCTTAATGACTGAGCCACCCAGGCGCCCCTCTCTCTCTTTTTTTTAATTGAGATATAACTTTACTGAGATATAACTGATTTACAAAGAACTGCACATATTTAATGTGTAAATTTGAAGAGTTTGATTTAATGAAACAATTTAAAGAAAATGTTAAAAAATGGCTAAGAGTAGGCAGGTTCTAGGATACAGCAAAAATCAGGAAAATGATGCTTGGATGCTGGAAGTCTGGGACTTGGTGTTCTAAAGGCGATGTTTCACATATTTGGAAATTAACATCTAGTTTTCCCATAGTTGCCTCGTGTGAATACCTATGATGCCATCACCACAATCAGGGCATTAGGGCTATCCAGCCACTCCAGAGTTTCCCTGGGTCCCTGTGTGCATATGTGTGTGTGTTTGTGTTTGTAATAAAAGCAATAAACATGAGATCTATCCTCCTAACAAATGTTGTAGAACACAAGGCAGTTATTAAGTATAGCTAGTATATTACTTAGTGGATCTCTAGAACCTATTCATCTAGTGTAACTGAAACTTTATTCTCATTGAACAGCAATCCCCCGTCTCCCGCCCCCTAGCCCCTGGAAACCACCATTCTATTCTCCGTCTCTATGACTGAAGATTTTAGGTTCTTCCTGTAAGTGGAGTCACTCAGTATTTGCCCTTCTATGACTGGCTCATTTCACTTAGCATAATGTCCTCCAGCTTCATCCATGGCATTGCAAATGGAAGGATTTTCTTTATTCATTCATGTATTGATGAATGCTTGGGTTGCTTTGGGAATGTGGCCATTGTCAATGGTGCTGCAATGCACATGGTCCAGGACCTCCTCTGCGGCGTGGTTTTTACTGGATGATCCCTATGTTTCACTTTCTGCTGTTTCCTTTCTCTATGGCAACCAGCAGGGATGCTTCTGCAGACTGCTTTTTGCTAAGCGGCCGCAGGTTGTGGGTGGGATGGTGGGAGGGAGGCTGCAAGGTTGGCAGAAATTCCCCAGTCCAAAAGCACCAGCTCATTTGCTCAGTATCCAGGCTGAGTAGGAGGGGACTGCCACATGCAGAGTCAGCCCACCAGCCTGGGCTAGGAGGCCGCTCTCCCTGCTTAAAGCTCAAACTCAAATCAGCTTTAGCCTCCACAAAGTTGAGCACTAACCACCCTCCCCCCACCCCCACCCCCGTCTCTATGGCTGCTGGGACCCTGATACAGTGGCCCAAGTTGTTATAGCAGCTTCATATGTCTCATTCTCCCTGCCCCCCACCAGAACTCTCTATTAACATATTTTACTGAGTGCTAACAGTATGTTCTGCATTATTGCTGGTGTCTGGGGCTAGGGCAGGTGAAGTGGCCTTTTTCTCATGATGCTTTTAGTCTCGTCAGGGAGGCAGATATTAAACAAAACCCACACAAATTATGTATTATGTGTTTATATAATAATTATGACATCATAAATTATGATTTGCCCTATGAAGGCGGAATGTAGGATGTTTTGACGAATAAGGGCAATCAGGGAGATATAGAAAATGTAGGAAAATACAGATGTTTTCCCCTCATAAGTGCTTACGAGTGTTGCTGAATGAGCACTAATGATAGAGATTCATTCTACACTTGGGTCTGCTCTCTCTATTACAGGGTTTCACAACCTCAGCATTATTGACACTCGAAACTGGACAACCCTTCATTGTGAGGCCTGCCTTGTGCCTTACAGGATGCTAACCGCATCCCTGGGCTCTATTCACTAGAAGACAGTACCAACTCTGCACTGTCCCCCTGTTCCCCGTACACACACCAGTTGCGACAACCAAAAACATTTTTAGACATTGTCAAATATCGCTGGGTCTAGAAATCTCTTTCAGTTAAGAAACATTATTGTATGAAGACCCCATGTAATTTTAGGGGTTCCATGATCACTCCCAGCTCCTGGAACGGGGATGGGAGTCTCTTGTTGCTGAGCTAACACTTTAACACAGAGCAGTCCTCGCGTTACACTCATGCTCCAAGTTGCCTGGGAATGTATCTTAGCAACAGAGTGTGACCCATGAGGCCCTTCATGATCAGACCCTTGCTTAGCAGTCCAGACAAGGAGTGCCCACAGTCACATGCTCTCCTATCTAGGCTCATAGGAGCATTGCTATTCAGGGAACATCCTCCCCCATGTTCTCTCATGGGTTAGTGACTTTTCTTTTTTTCTACCTCATCTTTTCCTTTTCCCCTTGCTCCTTCCCCTTCTCCCTTCCTGTTTATTCTGTCTCTGCCCTTCCCTCTTTCTTCTGGAAGAACTCCTGCTCATCAGGTTTTCACTTAAGTACCAGCTCATCTGTGAGGCATGTCTGGATTCTCCCTGATGGACTCAGCCCCTGCTTCCTAGACTCCCACTGGATGCCTTCTCCTGCCCTTCATGGTAGCACTGACCCCACTGCGTCTTCACCGTTCATGTGTATGACTGTCCCTCTCCAAACCACAGCCTCCTTGAATGGAAAAAAAAGTTAGGATGTTTACTATATTTTATCCAGCATTTCAAGGTACTTTACAGAGGGAGAACATCCTTCATAGCTATTCTCTTTCTCCCCTATCAGAGCATAAGGCACATGAGGGCAGAGACATCATCTTCACCATTGCATCCTTGCAGCTGGGTCTGTTCCTCATATAGAATTACATATCATAAATGTTTGTTGGATGAATGAATGAATGAATGAATGAATGAGATATAGAAGGAACTGGCTTTGCTATAAAGGCTGGGGTGCCTGGGTGGATCAGTCAATTGATTGTCAGACTCTTGACTTAAGCTCAGGTAATGATCTCAGGGTCCAGAGATCAAGCCCTGAGTCACGCTCCTTGCTCAGCACGGGTCTTCTTGAGATTCTCTCCCTCTCCCTCTCCCTCTCCCTCTCCCTCTCCCTCTTTTTCTCCCTCTCCCTCTCCCTCTGCTTCTGATGATCCTCTCTCATATATCCATCACACATCTCTCAAATCCATCTGTACAACTCCCAGCGCACTCAGGGATTAAGGGAGAGATATTCTATAAATGAGTCATCTTCTATACATGAGTCTTGGGCTACTAGTCCATGATTTCTTGCAAGGTCGCCTGGGTTTTACCATATACCGAGACAACATATCACTTTATCTATCTGAAAATGCCACCAAAGTGTGGCTGTGCAGTGGCCCCCTTGCTCACAGCCACTCCAGCACTCCACTGCTTGCAGCAGGAATTCCAGACTCCTCCACTGGGAAGTCAGTGCCTCCTGCGACCCGCCCTCAGTCTTGCTTTCCCAGTGGGTCCCTTTGCTCTAACCACATTGGAATGGGCCTCCTTCAGGGCACTTTCATGCCTCTGGCCTTTGCTCATCTCTGTATTGAAGAGCCTTTTACTCTGGGGCCTTCAAAGATGTGGATAAATTGAAACGCCTCCGGACCTAGAGACCCATCTCCCATCAGACTCCCAAAGCGTTCACAAGGGGATGACCATTGGCTACTGTGCCCGGAGAGTCACTAACCGCACACCAGCGCACGCACCCTGAGCCCTTCTCCTTTTCCAGGAGGGGATTCTGGCTGCTCCTTGACTGATGCCTGGGAGTTGGAGCAGCCGAACGCAGCCTCCTCCTCCCGCCATGCCCTGTCTCGGACTCCGCGACAAAACCCCCGCGACAGGGCTCTTCAGTCTCATGTGATGGCTTCTGGACATTTCCCAGGGAACATTTGGGATCATCCAAGTGAGTTTTTTTTTTTTTTTTTAATCTTTGCCACACCCAAAGAATTCCTCCTTCCAGGGCCAAAGATGAGTTAGAGATGACTAAGGTGCCCTTGGGAACGGGATCCGCCTGTGGGAGCAGGGGAGGACCCAGGCGCTACAGCAGCAGGTGACGCATGCGCAGACGACGTCCTGCTTTCAGGGTGTCATCCTAGAGACACCAGAAGGACTGGGTTTGCAGTGTTTTCTTTCTTTCTTTCTTTCTTTCTTTCTTTCTTTCTTTCTTTCTTTCTTTCTTTCTTTCTTTCTTTTTTTTTTAACCCCGAAGACATTTGGCAAAATGTTAGCTTTGCTAAAGCTGGGTGATGCGTACACAGGTGTCTGTGATTTTATATTTCATGCTTAGCGGTTTATGTGACATATTCTATAAGAAGAAAAAGAAAGGTGGGCGCCTGGGTGGCTGAGTGGTTAAGCAGCTGCCTTCAGCTCAGGTCATGATCCCGGAGTCCTGGGATGGAGCTCCACATCGGGCTCCCTGCCCAGCTGGATGCCTGCTTCTCCCTCTCACTCTCCCTGCTTGTGTTCCCTCTCTAGCTGTGTTTCTCTCTGTCAAACAAATACACGAAATCTTTAAAAAGAAGAAGAAGAAAAAAAAAAAGAAAGGAAGGAAGACAGAAGCAGCCTTTAGTGCAATGCCTTCGGCAAGGAAAAGTCAAAAGATATAAAGGCGTTGGTATTTCCTGTCAGGAGTAAATCTGAAATAAATTCAACAAGCACGTTCTTCAACCTCCAGTTTGCCAACATCAGATTAATCATGTTTGCACAGTGCAGCTCAAGGCTCTGTCCTCAGCTTGCCAAGGTTCAAAGCCCAGCCCCCACTTGTTAGCTATAATTCAGAAGCGGTTTGCCCAAATTTCTAAAACAACATTTTCATCTGTAAATGAAGATACCATAGTTCTTACCTTGTCACGACTGAGATAATTCGTGGAAAGCACTTAGCATCACGAATCCTGTATCCTAAGTACTCAAAATGTATGTGAGATTATGATTACATAAGACTGAGGTTGAACAGGAAAAAATATCTTCTCTTTATTTGTCTTCACAAACCATGAATATGCATCTCACTGACCATACTTCCTTTCCCCAAAAGCAACTATGCCCCCATTCCATTTTGTTCTCTGGTCAGTTACTAGGTACCTGTTCAAGGCTTTTGTAGTCCCTTCCAGTGATGAGATGACAGAGAAAGCAACTCATTGTTTAGACCTAGTTTCCAGATGATCCACAGTCACCTCCTCCAGGGATCCCACCCTGTTTTCTGGGGATGGGAGTGGGGGGAGTTTAAGTGACCCTTTTTGATGCTCCTCTAGTTTTCAAGATTTCCTTCTCTCATGCCCATTTCCTACCCTGGTCTTGCATATGTATTTTTGTGTCTTGTCCACCAGGCTGTGAACTGCTTGAGGATGGGCAGTATGTCTCAGTCATCTGTGGATTCTAACCAGCCCACATAGCACCTGGTATACAGCAGGTGCTTCAAAACTGGTGGACCCATTAGGTGTACTATCTCCATTTCATAGATAAGAATACTCAAGTTTAGACAGATCAAGTAAGCCTTTGTATGTGTGCTTTGCTGTGCGTGTCCGGAATGTGTCTCCAGCCTCCTGTACCTGGAAGTCCCCTATTCTTTCCAGGCCCAGATTTAAGAACACTTCTGTGGGGCCTTGTCTGCCCCTTTCTGGCTGGTGGAGGTAACACTTCCCTCTGATTCCCTAGCCCTCTGAATGTATCTCTATTAAAAAGATTTTTCTATTCTTCTCCTGCTAGGAAGTCCCTGGGTGGACAAGGTCTCCATCGGGTTCTATTTGATCTCCTTCACATGCAGGCTGTGTGTGTGCAGTGCAGGTTTTTTTTTTTACCCACTAAGGATAGAGGCATGCCTGACATCATCTCTGTCAGTCAGGATATTTTGAGTTCCAGTGGATGGAAAGCCAACTCAAGATGGATTAATCAGTAATGGAATTTATGAGTTCATTAATGAAAATTCTAGGCATAGATTGCAGATTTCTGTCAGTCTCTACTTCCGTTGTCTCTTGTCTTCTATGTCAGCTTTACTCTTTAAAAAAGGCTATTATTACTCTATGATGGTTCTTGATGGCTTTGTGCCTGCAACTTCCCAGATTCCAGTCCAGCGGAAAGATATTATATAGCCTTCTCGAGTTCTAATAAGAGGCCCAGTTTCACCTGTTCTGGAAGGTTCCATTTACATGGCAAAACGAATCACTTTGTCGATAAGTCTGTGAAGCCTCAGATGACTGGAAGTAGATCGAATGCTGGGAGGGAACCGAGTCTCTAAGTGAACCATGCACTAAAAGCAAGGAGAGGTGTTTTCCCCAGGGGCACCACCCTGTGACACCGAGGAGCAGCAGATAGATGGTGACTATTCTCAGTGAGCTTGCAAACTAGTGGGGAGATCTAGAGAAAGCAAACGGTAATCTTAATTCAGTATGTGAAGGTTACTGATGCAAATACATGAGGGACAATGAAGGTACAGAGAAGGAGCAGCTGAGGGCCATAGGGGAGTTGAAGGAACCATAGAGGGCTTCTTGAAGGAAGTGACAGTTGAACTAAGCCAAACTAGATACTAAGTAAGTGGCTACTGATTCAATGAACTAGTGAATACCTTATATCAAATCACACAATCGTATCTTTGTAGAATTTGATTTTCAACAAGTCTCTGCTCGCTGTTCAAGTCTAACGATTTTAGCAGTTTGTCAAGCTGTACTTGTTTCTGTAAAGAAATGTTTTCCAAATTCCACATCAAATCGGAGTCAGCTAAGAATACAAACACACTTCAGAAGGATGGTTGAGTGTTCAGCTGAACCCACAATAACTTATTGAATTCACAGTGTACATGAGATACTGTACATCCGCAGTGACATCATTCAGAGCTGCTATATTTTGCCTTGCCAATCTTCAGTGCTCCCCCCTCATTATGGACTAAGTAGGTTTTGTTAGCTGACTCAATCTTCATTCATAACAGAAATAGCAGAAATAAATACATTCACAATATAGAGTCATTCCGAGTTTTAAATAACAGTTGCAAAATAGAGCTTTTGAAGCATTTGGCAGAAATTAAGTTGAGGTCTCTTTATCCTTTCCTTTAGATCTTTATGTGATTCTCCCTAAGCCAGCTCTGATTTCTTTTAGATGACTTGAGTAATCTTCAGGTTCACAATTGGTTTAACACCAGTGATTATAACTGCTGGGGGATTTCCTTTCATTTCCAATGCGGCTGTGTGGCCCTGAAATATTTTATCCCCAGCAGAGTTTTGCAAGGACAAATAGTTCATGGTGTATGTTCTCTTTTTTTGCCCTCTAGACACTGCCAGTATGCAAAGTTGCAATTCCCTTTCCCTGCCCCATTTCAGGCAAAACATTGTGTTCTGGCTAGACCTGGTTTTTAAATCTTGGCTCGGACACCTCAGAGCTGTGTGACCTTGGGCAGATTTCATCACCTCTCAGTCTAGGACTTCTCATGCAAGAACGATGACAGTGGTTCCTACTTCACAGTTTGTTGTGTTGATTCAATGAGATATGAAAACTCTTTGTGAATGATAAGGCAATCTACAAATTTTAGGTGTGATTGTCATCATCATTAGAATTATATTTCTGGCATTAGCATATATTCCACAAAATGTTTTTAAAGTAAAAACTTTGCAGTATGGGCGCATGGGTGGCTCAGTAGGTTAAAGCCTCTGCCTTCGGCTCAGATCCTGATCTCAGGGTCCTGGGATCGAGGCCCACATCGGACTCTCTGCTCTGCGGGGAGCCTGCTTCCTCCTCTCTCTCTGCCTGCCTCTCTGCCTACCTGTGATCTCTCTCTGTGTCAAATAAATAAATACAATATTTAAAAGAAAAAACAACTTTGCAGTAAAAGGCAAGCCTCAAAGTATTTGTGTAGCACAATCATTTCTTAATGACAGAAAAAATTTATCATTTGCTAAAATTATCTCATGAATGAATCTGGACATTTGATAATTTTATCTTGTTACTTGTGGCAAATTGCTTGAGCTGACAGTACACTTGAAAATGTGTTTTGTGGGGGTTTTTGGTGTATAAAAAAGAAGTTTTGTGACAATTTCATTGTTCCAAGATAATCAGCAATGGTTTCTAATTCATTTATTTTTATCTTTCCTATTAGAAACCAGTTTGCGGCGAGAGGTCTCCTTTCCAGCAATTCTGCTGGCTGTCTGCTTCATCATCTGTGCATGTGCAAGGTAATTCAAATTTTATTTTCATGCAGCAGTGTTTCGTAATTAATAAAGCTGTAACTGATTGATAATTTCCTCACCTGATCCTGCAATGCATTTTCAGTAGCTCCATGGTTAAGATCTGCTCATTTGCCTGTGCCCCTTAAGTGCCCCTTTTTCTATCACTTCTCCCCTCTCATTATCTCACAAAGTGTACAAAAGCCAGTGGATCTTGCTAAGAATTGGATTTTATTATGTATGATCCTTCCTTTAAATCCTCAGTGACTCCCTGCTACATATAAAACCTGAGTAACCCCTCTTGGAGTTCAAAGGCACTTGAAGTCCCAGGAAGGGTATGTGGAGTCTTGGCTGGGTCTCTATCTTTCTCATTATATTTTTATGTCCTAACTTAAAGTATCTGTTCCAGGGAAGCCCACTCAGCATCTCAGAACTCATAACGCTCTTGCCTGATTATAGGCATGTTTCTGTTCTACCCTCTGTCCAGCCATTCTTGTTCTTTTCTTGCCCAAGTCTCTGGGGCAGTGATCAAGTCCCTTCTGTGCCACGTGCACTCATGGCTCGGGGCCTTTGCACCTGCTCTTTCTTCTGCCCAGTACAGCCTTCTCTAGAAAGCCTCAAAACACGTGTCCTTACTTCTCTCTGGAATCTGTTCAACTCTCACATCACCAGAAATACCTTCCCTGACAACCCTGTATAAACAGCCTACCACTCTCTACCACATGTTCCTTGCTTTTCTTCAGAGCCCTTATCACATGACCTATTATATGTTCACCTGTTTAAATGTTAATGATCTATCCCTCCCTGCAGGAATGTGAGCTCCATGAGAGTGGAGACATTGTGCACCTCCTTCACTTCTGTATCACCAGTGCCAGGGGCTCGTCAGTATTTGTTGAATCAATGAAATAGGGATAAATGGTCTAGACCTGGGGTCTTTGGGTGCTTGCAGTCTGGTAAGCAAGCATTGCTTGCCCTCAAGTCCCACCTCTTGAGTGTCAAATACCTCACATCACTTGGGAGAGTTGTGTTTTTAGTACAAAGTCTTGGATCCAACCTTTGAGATACTAATTCAGATCTAGTGAAAATCTCTATTTTAATATAAGTGTCCCAGATAATTAAGAGGTTTGAGTAGTATTAAGTATTTTTAGATCACAATGAGACCAAAAGAACAAAAAGTAAGGGAGGTCTTGTGGTTAAAAATAAGTTTGAAAAAGTCTGCATTGTATACCCCAAGTCAGAGAATCATATGCGCATTAGCATAATGTAGACCCAGTGAAATAACATAGTGAAGAAACATGATTAGCTTCATTTAGCTTAGTGTTTCCCAACTGTAGCTGATCATGGAAATTTTCTTTTATTTCATGGGACTATTAATGAAATGTTCCTCTGAGGTTAACTCCTGTAGCTACTACCCCCTCTCCCTTAAGAAGGGGCTTAACTCACCATCCATTGAGTGTGAGTTGCATTTAGAAACTTGTCTACAAAAAACAAACAAGCAAACAAACAAACAAACAAACAAGAAAATAGCATAGAAAGGGGAGAAAAAGGAAATTTACAGCTGAGAAATTTGGCAAATATGACCTTGGATGCTCAGATGGTCAAGGTGAACATCAACAGGGATAAGTTATACTGATAACATGTACCCTTGATATGATGCGATGAGAGTGGCACTTTGTCTCCGTGGTCTTCCAGACCTCAGTCTAACCAGAGAAAAACTTAAATTGAAGACAGTATATATGTTATCTGACCAAGACTACTCAAAACTGTCAAGGTCATCAAAACCTAGGAGAGTCTGAGAAATTGTCACAGTCCAGAGGAACCTAAGGAGACATGACTGAAGGTTGTGGGCATCCTAGATGGCTTCATGGAATGTGGATACATTAGGGGAAAACTGTTAAGTCCAAAAGTCATTTGTAGTTGAATGTGAAGTACCAATGTTGGTTGTTTCACTAGGACGGTGCGCCATAGTAGAGTAAGATGCTGATCCTTGGGGAAACTCAGTGAGGGGTAAATGAAAACACTGCTATTTTTGCAACTTCTCTGTGTATCTAAGGTTATTCAAAAACTTTTAAAAAGATGATTTAAGTAAGAGATTGGTGAAGACAAAAATTATTGACGTGTAATAGCATAGATGAATCTCAGACCCAAGAGTCTATATGATTGTAGATACATGTAAAATTCAAAAAAAAGGTAAAATGAATCCATTATTATAACTATTAGAAAGTGGTTAATGGGGTACTTGGGTGGCTTAGTCAGTTAAGTATCTGATTCTTGATTTCAGCTTAGATCATGATCTCAAAGTTGTGAGACTGAGCCCCATGTAGGGCTCCACTGTTGGACATGAAGCCTACTTAAGATTCTGTCACTCTCTCTTCCTCTGCCCCTCTGAACCCTCTCTCCCTCCCTAAAAAAAAAAAAAAGGAGAGAGAGAAAAGAAAAAAAAAGAATGGTTAATTCTGGGGAAATGAGTAGGAAGGATGGCACAGGAAATGTTGAAGACTGCTGGAAATATTCTATGTCTATGTCTTGATCTCGGCAGGGAACACAGAGTTCAGGTTTTTTTTTTTTTAAAAAAAAACTAAGATGTGCACTTTAAAATGTTTTACTGTACATTTGTTAAGTCTCAATTAAAAATTTTAAATGTATACAAAGAGATGTCTAAAAGGGTATTCATCAACATTTATTAATGGCTCTTTTAAGTCAATTGGTAATAATATTTTCCTTTTATTATTATTTATTACTTCCTATTACCAAAATATTTTGGTAATATTTTCCTTTCCCTCTGTATTTATTTATAATTTTTTTCAGTGATTCATGTTTTGAAATGAAAACAGTAAGGAAATTATTCTTTTAAAAAGATCCATCCCGGGGGACACCTGGGTGGCTCAGTCAGTCAAGCACCTGCCTTTGGCTCCTGTCGTGATCCTAGGGTCTTGGGATAGAGACCCCAGGTCAGGCTCCCTGCTCACTGCCTCCCACTCCTCCTGCTACTCCCCCTGCTTGTGTGTGCCCTCTCAGCCTCTCTGGCAAATAAGTATATAAAATCTTTTGAAGTAATTCCACCCCGTGAAACAATACCCATCAGATTGGTAAAAACCCCAAATTTTAATACACTTTTTGGGCAAGGATGTAAAGCAGTTGGCAAATGGATTTTCTCCTTGTCTCTTCTAGACATCTGATACTTTTGTGGTTACATTTCAGACTATGACTCATTTTGAGTTACGTAGTTAGATTCTGTGTTGAGGTATGATGTATATGTGGACCTTCATCTTTTTGCATGCGGATATACAATTGTTTCAACGCCATTGCTGAGAAGTCTATCCTTCTCCATCAAACTGCTTTTGCTCCTCTGAGAACACTCAGTTAACTGTATCCATTATGAGTTCACTTCTGGTCTCTCCATTCTCTGCCATTGACCTCCATGTCTATCCTTCGCCAATATCACACTATCTTTATTAATGTAGTTATTATCATTCTTAAAATAAATCATAAGCCTTTAGTTAGTCTAAAGGAACATCTCATGTGTTGGAAAGGCATAATTAGTTTGCTAAACCTGAGAAATCTTGTTGTTTCAGATGGTTTCTGGGAGGAATTTTAGCCAGTATCTTCACATGCTCATTGATGGTAATTATTGCCTGTAAGTAACCATTTCTCAAATTATTCCTTTGATCCTTATCTTTTATTCCAATTTGAGTCATTTAAAAATAATTCTTAAATATTTTCTCTTTCTTATCCAAGATTATGTCAAGTCATTATTTCTTGGCCTTGCCAGCTATGTCAAAGCCACCACCTACGCTCAGTAAGTATTCACTCTGTTATCACTTTCTGGACAGAGATGTTTCTCTGTTCCCTGAGAATGTTTCTTGCTGAGTAATAGATGCCAATGACTACATACAGGAGAGGTCCTGATCATTTGTCCTTAAGAATACTTCCTGTTCATGCTAAAATCGTAATAGCGTTATCATGCTGTCTCTTAAATTCTTACAAATTCCTCAAAATGTAAGCTTTAAGGTGGTAGGACTTAATAAAATAACATGAATTTAGAAATTATAAATAATTTCACAGGGCTTTTATAGATTCATAGCACTGCCCTTTATAAATATCTCCTATGGAGAGGACTTTATCTTACAGCTTTTCCAAATAGCTGGCAAACTGCCCATGAAATGGTCTCCGTTACAAAGTGTGGTTTCTCTGCCATCTCTCACTCCCTTAATGATCCCCCTGTGTCCTGACTGCCATGGCTTATCATATTTCAGAGGGTTACTGGGATCTGGGTGAGATGCTCACAGAATTTCAAATAGTCAGCAAAGCACCATCCCATCAAGGGTGCCTGGGTGGCTCAGTGGGTTAAAGCCACTGCTTTTGGCTCAGGTCATGATCTCAGGGTCCTGGGATCGAGGCCTGCGTTGCGCTCTCTACTCAGCAAGGAGCCTGCTTCCTCCTCTCTCTCTGCCTGCCTCTCTGCCTACTTGTGATCTCTCTTTCTCTGCTAATAAATAAATAAAATCTTAAAAACCAAAAACCAAAAAACCACCATCCCATCAAAAGATGGATTGTGCTAATTACCTTCTCTTCAATATGGCTCCCAGAGTCCAGCTCCCATAGGCTGGAGATGGATAGATGTCTATAATTCAACTTAGTTTACTGGCCTTTACTCTGGACATGATGTTGTCCTATCTATGAAATCATTGTGTTAATTCTGAAATCACAGTGGGACTTAGTGAAGATTTATTTTGTTTAGGACTCTAGCCAATACTGATTTCCTAACACTCCGACTGATGTTTCCCTTTGTTTCCTGGCATTTCAGGTTTCTGGGGGGCAGGCCTTGATATAGCTAACATTTCTTTAACCTCATAGTTAGAAAAGTGGGTCCTGAGACCACCCAAGAAATCCTTACTCTTTAGCCCTTGTATATTAATGACATAAACTCCTCTACGATGCTCACTTCCTTCCCTCTGGCAGGTCACTCTCTAGGTCTGCAGAAACTTAGGAGTGCACCTCACTCAGCATTAATGACGGATCTGCATCCACACTCAGCTTTCTGGGCTGAGTTGTCACACTATTCAGGACTGGACTAACCAGAAATGTCTAGACAACAGACTTTCACACAAAGAGCCATTTTGTGACAACATTGTCATGGCTCGTAGGTGTGAATTGTTCAAATCCCTTCTCTTTGGGTTTTAAGATGAACTTGTACAATTAATCATAAAGATAGGTCTCATCTGGTTAAGAATTCTGTAATGAGAGCAGACTCTCTCAATGCATGGTATGGGGACCTCAGCTCTAGAACCAACTGGAGAGCTTCTGTCCTGATTCCAACTCCTCTGAATCCCAGTTTCCAAAGGGCCTTCATTTTTAACAAGTTCTCTAGGTAATTCTTTGCACATTAATGTGAGAACCTTGGAAAGATGGTTTGTAAAATCTTTGCCCCTTGATTTCTAAAGTGGCATGATGTGGCCTACTAAATCTTTGTTGAGGACTTGTGATACATTCTCTGTTGCTATGAATGTCCCATTTTGCTCAGCAGAAATATATGGAATCTCTCCTAAGTCAGACACTGCCTCTAAGTGCAAAGATTGCCATGCCAAGGCCTTGATATTTCAGAGTCTAAAGAGACATGTAAAGGGCAAGGTGAAGTCATATTTAATATTGTAAGTACAGAGTTAGCACAGAGCCTTAGGGGAACATCAGGAGAGTGGTTTTGCCAGACTGGGAGGGAAGGGTGCATGTGGCAAGGAAAGGCTTCTTGGAATGCCAAAATCTGAACTGCAGGGGATAGTGTCACCTGTTGTTTTTAGAGAGCACTTTCTCCTGTTCTGAGCAACTTGTTTGCTCTCTCTTAAAAGAAATTAGGTCAGGATGAGGATGATATTTCTATCCTACATACTCTCATCTACAGCCTCAATAAGATCCCTCCTTTGATTATTTGTGTCTGTACTTACTTTGTTCTTCTCCTATTCCTTCTCTATTTTTGTTCCATTTGCTGCCCTCTCCCCAGTTTCTTGTACACACACTGTTGCATTTAAGACCTATGAAAACCAGGACTATTGACTTTATTCTTGCATGCATCTCAGTGTCTTGAGAATAGTAGATACATCATGAATATTCATTAATTTGAACGTATTTGCTGCATCATTTCTTAACATACTTCCTTTATAGCCAAGAGCTCTGTGTCTGTATATTAAAGATTTTGCAACCCTCTCCCTCACACATAAACATATCCAGATGATAATAAACCAAAGACATGGTTATTAATATCGAGAGGCAAGGATGACTCATAAGGCTCTTCCAGCAATCAAGGATGAAAGTCTAAGGGGGTGGAGTGCAAGCACTTAATTCAGCTCCACAAACATCAATGATGCAGCTGTCTCACGTCTGGCCTGCACTGAGCATAGTAGATTAGATTAGGGGTCTATTCTTTCACACTTTATACTTCTCAAGTCCATCTTTTTTCATCCTATAATGTAGTTTTCATTCAACCACCTTCTTTGTCAATTTAAAGTTTGTGAGTTTGGGGACTATCTATATGGCTCACCATTGGCCCAAGGGTCCCTTTCAGATGAAGTTTATCACAGGTACCTCATGAGACCAGTGAGGTGTTAGCATCAGCAGGGTGCATTTTGCACATTTATGACTTCATAGCAAGGAGATGGGTAACATCTGTTCCCGCTACTCTTACATGTTGGAATGTGTGTTTCTATAGTTGGTGAATGAATGAACAAACTTTAGGGAGCAGAAATGGGGAAAACCCTGTAAGGATTTCTTTTCTAGAGGAAGTGGTCCAGGTGGGAAAAGAAAACAATATAAAATGGTAGTTAACTAAGTACCAAGCTGGAATAAAAATAAAAGTTACTCCAAGTTGAGGCTCCACTCTTCGTAGTTGTGATTACTCAAGCTAGTGTGTGTGTGTGTGTATGTGTGTGTGTGACACACGCAGGCATGCACACAGTGATTGCAGTAGTTATCACATTTCCTGTCTGTGAGGATGAATCATGCATTTCTTTTCTCTTATCTCTGATCTAGGGTTACCAGACTTTGACAGTCATTTAGGAGTGTGTCTGATGAATACCTTCAGTCTGAATATCCAGAAATTGTCTGATTTACAGTCTATTTGGAATCAACTGGATGATCAAGAAAAAAACATTTTAATTTGGTTATTTTTTTAATCTCATTTTGCCCTCATAATTGTAATATTCTCATGAAAGTAATATTAATTTGTCTTCCCTCTGCAAACAATAGAAGTTGAAAGGAACTGTGAGAGAGAACCAATCCCCCGGGTAGCTATTCCTCTCTTATTCCTTGAAGCGTGGTTTTCAAACATTAATTTTCATTTAGAGAATTCTCTGAGGCACTCATAACAATGCTGATTCCTGGGCCTGCCTACAAGCACCTCTCCCCTGCTGAACTGCTTTAAATGAATAATGTAAGCAAGTTTCTATAATCAATACCAATTTTAAAGTAAATAAATCGCAGTTTGCACATAAGATACAATGTAGAGCAAAATTCATCATTCTCCCCGAAGAGTGGCTGGATGCGGGCCGGTGTCAGCAGATGCAGGTTAATGGAAAATGGGCAGGAGAGATCTGTGGGAAAGCACATTCTTCTTTTGAGCCATTTTCTTTACAAAGTTTTCAGCCTTCTTAGGGCTCATGATTACCTTTCATTTAAGTGCAATTAAAATAAAGATATAAGAGGAAAAAAATGTTTAAGGACTAAAAAAAATGCAAAACACCGAAGTGCCTTGAAATGCATAAAAACGGTGCAGTGACCCAGTCGGCTAAAGGGATATCGAAGTATAGAAGATGCTCTCTGTCATTGCTCTTGCTTGGAATATGTTCTTGAGGCAAACATAGCCTGCAATTCAAAGTTGTTCCATATGATATTCTACAGCTGGACATGCGTGTGGAGAAAATCGTCTTTGCTTAACATGGTAATATCAAAGTATCACTCTTTATATTACTTATATCTGGTGAATTTGGTTTGAAAAAAAAGTACTATACTGGTAAATAAATGAGGTCATCAGCAAATTCTATGTACGTGTCTATCTATCTAAACATCTATCTATCATAAAGAGCAATCATGGCAGCAAATCATTAATTGGACACTGTATTAGTTTGCTATAGCTGCTGTAACTAATGACCACAACCTGGTGGCTTTCCATGACGCAAATTTATTGTCTCATATCTCTGGAGTCTGTAATCAAGGTGTTGGCAGCATTATTTCCCTTCTGGGGTCTTCAGGAAAGAATCTGTTTCCTTGCCAGGCTCAAGCTCTGCTAGCACGGAGGCTCCTTCCTCCAGCTTCCAAGCACACAAGTGAAATCTGCCTTCACTACTTTCTCAAAGGACACATGTATTTGTCTATAATTATGATTTCCCCCAGAACATCAAACATTATGTGCATAGAGTAGGGTACGCAGGAAGAGCAGGGAGGACTGGAATGCCAATTACCTTTATCACCAGAAATGGCTGGAGGATTACAAGCAAGTTAATTAATATTCTGGAAAGAGCACATCAGTGTATCCCAGAGGATCTTGTGGCAATAGCCAAGAGATAGAAGCTACATAAAATGAAAAAAGAAATGAAAAAAATTGGGGAAACCCAAGGAATCGTATCATTAATATCTTTGTTGAAAAGTGATAACAGCTTACTTACTTACAGATTTCAAGATTTTTTTGAGAGCTATATTATTTAGGATATGTGGAAGTATTGAAAGCAATATAGCATCATGAAGAGATTGACTGATTCTTAAAGCAATAGTGATTAAAATGTACAATTTAATTTTTTATTCTTTCTTTAATAAAAATCAGAAGTCTTTTAAAAAGTGAAGAACACATGTATTAACATTTAAATCCCACTCTAATCATCCAGGGCAACCTCCCCATGCCCAAAGCCTTCACATTATCCTGGCAGCAAAATCCTCTTATTCTAGAAAGTAAGATTCACACGTTCTAGCGATTAGGACCTAGATGTCTTCAGCACCATTAGTCAGCCTGTCACCATCTTCAGCTTGGGATAGGTTTCCACAATGATTTAGTAGATCTGGGATGTGTCCAATACATTTGTCTTTTTTAACAAGCAAGCAAACTTATCAGAAGGTAGTCTCAAATCACATTCATAGCATGTTTTGCAGAGGGATTTAATTGGAAGCTAATTACATAGAAAGCCTTTCATTTTGGTGCTCTATCAAGAGCATGCCTTGAGAATTGATTCTGTTTCCTATATCCCTGTGTTGTGCACAGGTTTATACATGGTCACTGAATTTACATGATTTCAAAGTCAGGTGCAGAAGTAAAAATAATTAGGATGCCTGGGTGGCTCAGTCAGTTAAGCATCTGCCTTCAGCTCAGGTCATGATCTCGGGATCCAGGGATACAGTCCTGTGTCCAACTCCCTGCTTAGCAGGGAGTCTGCTTGTCCTTCTCCCTTTGACCCTCCCCACGCCCCATCCTGCTCCTGTTCTTTCTCTCACTCTCTCTCTCTCAAATAGATAATAAAAAATAAGATTTTTCTTTAAAAAGAAATACTAATAATATTTTATAATTATGTCACAGTCAAGATGTCCGCAGGTGTGTTCCTTCTGAAGTCTCTAGAGAAACCCTATTTCCTTGCTCTTCCAAATTCTGGAGGCTGCCTATGTTCCTTGGCCCTCAGGCCCTTCCCCCTCCTTCAAAACACATCCTTCCGCTTCTGCTATCACATCTCCTTTTCTGACTTTGGCCTTCCCTGCCTCTTGCTTATGAGGATTTTTGTGATTATATTGAGTGCACCCAGATAATCCAGGATAATGTCTCCATTTTAAAATCCTTAACTTAGTCCCATCTGTGAAGTCCCTCTGCCATGAAGGTAACATTAACAGGTTCAAAGTACAGTTGCTATGGAATGCATATCGCTTCTGCATTGTAAAGTCAAAAAAATCCTAAGACAAACCATTATAAGTCAGGGCCCATCTGTGTATATATCACTAGATATCTAGCTCTGCATGTAGATCTACCTAAATCTACGTCTCTCTCCCTCTCTATCAATCGTACATCCGATTGGTTCTATCTATCTATCTATCTATCTATCTATCTATCTATCTATCATCTATCTATCAACATATGTCCTATTGGTTTAATAGGACGTATTAAAACCACCATTTTATAGCTAAGCTTAGAGATGTTTGATAACTTTTCCAAGCACAAAGAAGGCAAAGTAAGAGATCTAGGTATCACACCCAGGTCTGTGTGACCCCTCAGGCCTTGCTCTCCCCGCTATTGATTACTACTAGAAAGATGACAAGAGAAGAACATGGTACCTCAAAGATTAAATATTGCCCTAGTCACTCTTTCCAGAAATACTAACTCCAGGAAAAGCTTTCCATGAGGCAAGAGATTAAATGGAAAGACCCAAACTGTGACCTTTACCTTCTTTCTTGTACCTGAAGATTGTCAAATCTAGTTTGTCCGAGATTTGACACAAACTCAATACCACAGGAGAGAGAAATCACCCAGCACTGTCTGGTCTGCTTGAGGACCTCTGCTTCTAAAGGCTTCTATAGCTGTACACAGCTTATGGGAAGACCCGCTATTCTGATGGAGCATCTACTATGTGCTAGATGTTGTATCTGCCTTATCTATAATCCCATCCCATGGTCCTGCCAACGATTACTTCGTATTATAGCTGCTATAACAGGCAAACCTACGTGGACCAGGCACGTCTCTATTATCTGTTTACTATGCCATTGGTCTCCAAACCTGCCCACTTAATTGCCTTGGGCTGGGGAGTGACGTGTCTCTTCCCTTACACTCCACGAGTAAATGTTAAAGTTACACAACTATGGGGGGAAATCTGGGAAATGTCGGGGAGCATGTGGATGTTTGGTGAGCTCTAGCCGACTCTGACACAGTCACATTTTAAAGATGAAGAACGGTGGACCTCAGAATGCATGCCTCATCCTGTTGCACAACTCATAATTGGCAAAGCCCAGATTCTGCTCAGGTCATTAAAACTCCAGTGCCATTGCCCCTCTATGCTTCCCCAAGTAAAATCTACTGTAGTCACTTGAAAACAACTCAGATGCAAAATGATCTGCCTGTGCAGCAGGGGATGCCAAGCACCCCCCCATCCTCCCAAAAGGAATCCCACCATTGCTCATGCAACACAGCAGAGCAGACACCTGCTAACTTGGCATACTTTGCATTAATGCCACATTTCCCTACCAGGCCTTGATGAAGGTCTGATCCTGTATCTTAAAAAAAAATCTATCCCGCTGTGATGGCTGTATCCCCTCCATCTGTCCCATGCTGGGTGAAATGGGCTACAGCTGCAAGCTACACCTGCCATGGAGCCAGACGGGGTACCTAGGGGGTGGGCAGCAATTTAGCAGGTGGATACTAAAAGCTGGCAACCACTCTGCAAAAATTTTCTTATCCTTTTGTAGCCTTAAAAGAAATACAAACAAAGAAAATGAAATGCAGGAGTGGGGGGTGGGGGCAGTGGGGACAAAGGCAGGTGCCTCAGGACATTTATTTTCAATGCAAAATGTCCTTTTACATTTGCATTGCAGAGAGAGAAGGTGACCCATCCTCCACCCCAACCCAAACTGAGATGGCACAATTTTGTGTAATTCTGCAAGGGATCTGCTGTGGGCAAGGGGAGAGAGCTGAAGCTCAGTGCCAGCAGCTCCGCTGCTTCTTCTCCCCTTTCTCCTTCTCCTTTTTAGTGAAAGAAAAATCAGGAACCATATCCTAGAGACCTTCACCTTCCCATCTTCCTGGTTTCTTTGTCTGCAGAATCACGTCCTTTGAATGTTAATTGGCACTAATACAACGTGATATTTGGGCTGCAGGCCGACCAGAGCTGGGACCGGGCTCTGATCTGTCACTTTGGACAAGGTATTTCATCTTTCTAAGCCTTAATTTCCCCACCCATAAATGGGATAAAATTGTTACCTAATTCACAGCATTTTTATGAATATTATGAGTCTGCATACAGACAACGTACATAAGCTTTACACAGTGCTAGCTATATTGTAAGCGCTTCCAAAGTGGAGATGCCAATATTACTATTACTAGTAGTAAGAGTACTAGGGGTGAAAGTCATTTTTCTGACTTCCAGGACCATGTGAATTTTTCAGGGACTACATGAGGCAGCAGAATGAAGAGACAAGCCCTGGTCTGAGGCTGAGCCAAGGCTGAGCCAGTCTAGCTGAATAAATACTCCTTCCAATGTTTAATGCCAGGCAGAGTGGTAGAAAGACAAGAGTTTTGAGGTCAGACAGAGAGTGACTTGGCTGCCTGCCCGTTATCGCTTTGTGATTTTGGACCTGTCCCTCAGCATCTCTGAGGCTCATCTTCGCAACAGACCTGAGTGTGTCTAGTGGTTCTCTCGGAAGTGGAGGGGACTATCACTTTACTGTCATGGAGAAGACCAAGCAAAAGAAAGTGAGCTTCAACAGTGGATGAGATAGGAGCGACTTTTGTGAAATGACTAATTTGATTTTTCTTTATTTTGAAAGTGATTCACCATCATTTTGTGTAAACAAAAATGACAGCATTCAAATAAACAGGAGAGAAAGTTACCCATAATCCCTCAACTCAGAGACAGCCGCTGCCAACATCTTGGTGTTTATCCAAGAAAACTGTCTTGGTCGCAAGGTTGATGAGATAGGAAAACAACCAGTGAGAAGGACTTTGGGCATGGAAACAGCCACCATCTGGGGTCAAACGTGTGGCCATTGTGCTGTTGGAAGCAGAGGGCTCTGGCAGATGATAGGCCCAGCCCCCTGCTATGATTTATTGAAAGGGCAGCCATCAGCTGTCACCCTACAGGAAGTCACCTCCCTCCCCACCCCCAGCGTGGAGTTCAAGATGGCCACACAAAAGTTAGTTTTAAAGACCCTTTACCAAAAAGGAAGCAGGACATAAACTAAAATCTAGCATATTTGTTATATCAGTGTGTCCTCCTTTCTCCCTCTCTTCACTTCCTCTCTCCCTTCCTCCTCCCCCTCCCTTTTTCCTTCGTTCTTCCTCTCTAGCTCCTCCTTTCCTTCCTTCCTTCCCTCCTTTTTTTTTTTTTTAATATTTTATTTATTTGACAGAGAGAAACACAGCCAGAGAGGGAACACAAGCAGGGGGAGGGAGAGGGAGAAGCAGGCTTCCTGCCGAGCAGGGAGCCCGATGTGGGACTCGATCCCGGGCCTCCAGGATCATGACCTGAGCCTAAGGCAGTTGCTTAACCAACTGAGCCACCCAGGCGCCCCCCCCCCCTTTTTTCTTTAACTCTCATCCCCTGTGTTAGTTCTGAGCTCCGCTCCATGCTCCATGCCCCTCAGAGTTTATAGTCTAATGAGTGATGTAGGCAAAGAAGCAGTGATATCAGTGTGATAAGCAATAAGACAGAGGTGACTTCATGTAGCCACAGAGACCTAAGGAGGCTGTGGTGCTCCTACCTCTGCCTGGATTACGGAGAGACAGACAGAAAACCTTCCCTGATGTTCTCTGTACTGCATTGCACAGCATTCTGCCCACTGGCAGAGGGCTGGTGATCATCTTGCCTCATGACTACAAGATCCAGGAGGGCAGAGATCACTTCCATCTCCAGCGCCCACACAGTGCCACCTGGGGATGTGCCCCACCAAACATTGACCAGACAGATGCTAATAAAAGAATGTGTGAGCTGAGGGGTGCTTGTGGTGACATCTATTGTCTTATTCTGCCTCATATCCCTTCTTCCCCTCTTTCAATGGCCCCTCCCTCAATCTGTGGGTTTGGGAGGGCTACGATTTCAAACCCAGACCACACACCCTGGAGAGCATGGAGGCATGGAGCACAGCTTGGTCAATCAGATTCTCTTTCTCTCGGGGACCTGGATGATTAGAGGAGGGGCAGGAGCTAGCCCGGACCAAGGCTGCACCCCACCTGCCACCAGCTCTCCCCACAGACTGGTTGTCCAACTTTTTCTGGAAGTACTTGAGGAATCTGTGTCTTTCCAATAGATCCTTCCTTCTAACTGAAGTTAATCAGAATACATTTATCCCGCCTGCCAGAAAAAAAAATCTAATATATGCTTTTTCCCTTTAAAATTTTTAATTGAGGTAAAAGTCACATAACATAAAATTAAAGTGTACAGTTCTGTGGCATTTAGTGTAGTCACAATGTTGTTCAGCTACCACCTATATCAAACTCCAGTTGTTTTCATTACCCCAAAGGGACACCTTGTTTCCATTAAGTATTCAGTCCCCATGCGCCCTCCTCCAGCCCCTGGCAACTGGTCTGCTTTCTGTCTATGGATTTACCTATTCTGGATGTTTCATATAAGTTGAATCATACAGTACATCGTATTTTGTGTCTGGTTTCTTTTATTTAACATGATGTTTTTAAGGTGTATCTGCATTCATTTCCTTTGTGGCTGAATAATATTTCATTGTATGGACACACAACTTGTGTTCCTCCATTCATTCACTGTGGGCATTCACCTTGTTCCCACCTTTTGGCTATTGTGCATCCTTCTGAAATACTCTTGAAGAAAGGGTATGAGTTTGGAAGGTGAAAAAAATGGGAAGTACTTTTGAAGATTGGGGATCAGTTTTTTCAAGGCAGAAATTTTCCTAACTAGAATGTTCCATTTCTAATGTTCCAGGTTACAACTTAGTCTTCATACAACAGCTATGGCGATCTTTCTAAAAGGTATATCGGATCATTTCACTTTCCTGTTGAAGAGACCTGTCCCACATTACATTTCCTCTGCTCAGTACGCCATGGTCACAGTGCTGCTCTCCTTTCCATTCCTATAATATACCAAGCTCATCACCACCTCAGGGCCTTTGCACCTGCCGCACTCTGACAGGAACACTCTTCTCCCTGAACTCCTCAAGGCCAGCTTCCTCTCATCAGGCAAATACCACCTCTGCAGAGAAGCCTTCTCTAGCACTCTAGGAATGTTATCCCCATCATCCACTCTGACCCCAGAAAGTGAATTGTTTCATTTTTTGAAATAATCTTTCTTGTTCATTTGTACACATAGTTTCTTATCTGGTTGGTTTGGTTTTGGTCTTTGGCTTCCCCTGGCTCTGGCCTCTTTTCTTCCCCAGAACAGAACTTCCAAGAGGGTCAGGAATTCTTTGATTCCTCAGGGCACAGAGGGTGCTTGGAATTTAGAAAGTAATCAATAAGCAATTGTTGTAAGAACAGATGGCTGGACATGATCCAACATTGCCCTGGCAAGGACTATGGTGTGGCTGATGCAGAGAAAGAGAGCAGGAGGGCCATGAGTTGTGGTGGAAACAATGACTGTATCTAAATTTTCCAAGATGCTTCTTTATACCAGACTTATTCTAACTTAGCTTTAGAAATTCTCTGATTTGATTATTTCTTGGCACTGCAAAAATGTGTGCTTATTATTTCAGTCTCAGAGTCAGCATAGAAACCCTAGAGGGATGTTACTGCTGAGAGGAGACTTGGAAAATGGAAAGCAGCATAGAGGATGGGAGGAGTCAGGACCCTTTGTCTTCTCTTTGCTGTATGGCTGTAGACAAATCACCTAACCTCTCTGAAGTTCAGGTTTCTCAACAGCAAAAATGGAGAATATTTGAGGATAATTGCTCTTACTATGAAATGTGAGACAGATTTGTAGATACTTACTTGGTTTCTTCCTGAGAACAACTCTGTGAGATTGACAATGATTGTTATTCTCATTTTATTGTCAAGGGTCCAAGAGGGTAAGTTGAGGTCAAAAGTTAACCACTGGAGGAGCTGAGACTAGTGTCCCATGTCTGGCTCCAAGTCTAGGATATTTCCCTGCAGACTTCACCAGGCTACTGTGATGATTAATTATAAATTATAAACACATGCATTCATTTTTTTCTCCCAGAGTCCTCATATCACTGAACCTGGAAGTAGGGTGGGTGTCCTACTTGCTTCTCATGGCCACCTCTGGATCCTTGTTCTTTCTCCCTCTAACTGTCTACTTTTGGAGTTCATTTCCTCAAAGTACACCATCTGCTGTCACTTCCTGGTGCAGCCAACTACTGACCCCTCTGTACTGGAAGATGTTAGCACCTCCCTAGATGTCACTCCCTCCAGAAGATTATTGTCATTCTTCTTGGTGATTTCAGTATGCACATACATATCTCCTCAAATGCTTTGGTCACAAAAACAGACACATAGATCAATGGAACAGAGTAGAAAGTCCAGATATAGACCTTCAACTATATGGTCAAATAATCTTTGACAAAGCAGGAAAAAATATCCAGTGGGAAAAAGACAGTCTCTTCAATAAATGGTGCTGGGAAAATTGGAGAGCTATGTATAGAAGAATGAAGCTCGGCCATTCTCTTACACCACACACAAAGATAAACTCGAAATGATGAAAGACTTTAATGTGAGGCAAGAATCTAACAAAATCCTAGAGAAGAACATAGGCAGTAACCTCTTCAACATCGACCACAGCAACGTCTTTCAAGATATGTCTCCAAAAGCAAATGAAATGAAAGCAAAAATGAACTTTTGGGACTTCATCAAAATAAAAATCTTCTGCACAGCAAAGGAAACAGTCAATAAAACAAAGAGGCAACCCATGAAATGGGAGAAGATATTTGCAAATGACATTACAGACAGAGGGCTGATATCCAAGATCTATAAAGAACTCCTCAAACTCAACACCCCCCAAAAAAAGATGATCACGTCAAAAAATGGGCAGAAGACATGAACAGACATTTCTCCATAGAAGACATGCAAATGGCTAGAAAATACATGAAAAATTGTTCATCATCATTAGCCATTAAGGAAATACAAACCAAGGCCACATTGAGATACCACCTTACACCAGTTAGAATGGCCAAAATTAACAGGAATGGAAACAACAACTGTTGAAAAAGATGTGGAGAAGGGGGAACCCTCTTACACTGTTGGTGGGAATGAAAGTTGGTGCAATGACTTTGGAAAACAGTGTAGAGATTCCTTAAAAAATTAAAAATAGAGCCACCCTTTGACCCTATAATTGCACAAAGATACAGATGTAGTTAGAAGAAGGGCCATATGTACCCCAGTGTTCATAGCAGCAATGGCCACAATTGCCAAACTGTGGAAAGAGCCAAGATGCCCTTCAACAGACGAATGGATAAAGAAGATATGGTCTATATATACAGTGGAATATTACATCTCCATCAGAAAGGATGAATACCCAAATTTTGGATCAACATGGACAGGACTGGAGGAGATTATGCTGAGTGAAATAAGCCAAGCAGAGAATGTCAAGTATCATATGGTTTCACTTACTCGTGGAGCATAAGGAGTAACATGCAGGACATTAAGAGAGGGAAAGTAAATGTGAATTGGAGTAAATCAGAGGGGGAGACAAAGCATGAGAGACTGTGGCCTCTGAGAAACAAACTGAGGATCTTGGAAGGGAGGGAGGTGGGGGATGGGTGAGGCTGGTGGTGTGTATTAAAGAGGGCACGTATTGCATGGGCCACAGGCTATGGTGCATAAACAATGAATCTTGGGACACTGAAAAAATAAAATAAAATAAATTATTTTAAAAATGCTTTGGCCACCCAATTTTCTTCATTCTTTTATTTTTCTTTTTTATTCAAAAAATGAGCTTTATTGAGTTATAATACACATCCTATAAAATTCACTTTTTTGAGGGTATGCAATTCAATGATTTTTGTAAAGCCATCACTACAGCCCAATTTTAAGACATTTTTGTCACGCCCCAAATAGCCTCCTTGTCCATTTGCAGTCACTTCTCATTCCCACCCCTTAGCTCCAGCCAACCACTAATTTATTTCCCTAATCCATAGATTTGCCTTTGCTAGACATTTCATATAAATCGAAGCATACAACATGTGGCCTTCAGGGTCTAGATTCCTCCACTTAGCATAATGTTTTCAAGGTTTTCCCATGTTGTAGCATTGAATCACTACTTCATTTCTTTTAATAGTAGAGTAATATTCCATTATATGGATATAATACATTTTGTTTGCTGATTCACTTCTTAAGGGACATTTGGGTCTCTTCTGCTCATTGGCTATTATAAATAAGCCTGCTATGAAACTCACATACAAGTCTTTGTGGGAATATATGTCTTAATGTCTCCTTGGTAGATACCTAGGAATGGAATGGCTAGGTCATCTAGAAAATTTATATTTAACATTTTAAGAAACTGCCAAATTATTCTCCAAAGTAATATCACCATTTTGTATCTCCACTAGCTGTGTGTGAGGATTTCAGTTTCTGCACGTTCTCACCAACTCTTGGTAATGTCTGTCTTTGTGATTATAGTCATGCACTAGAGGAGTGCAGTGGTCCCCATTCTCAGATAGATTTGCATTTCCTTCTGGAGGATGATGTCGAAAGTCTTTTACGTGCTACTTGTCTGACCACTTACTTCCTTTACTGCTTCTGTGCTTCTAATCGTGTCTTCCACCTTAAAACAGTCACATACCATCACAGTCAAACCTTGGACCCTGTCATTACTTCCTATATACTTGCAATTTTGGACATTCCACTTTTAACCATCACTGTTTTTCTGGCTCACCATCTCTTCCTTTCCAACAATTTTTCAGTGCTATCAGGATCAAATTATTTTAGATTCCATGAGCTATCATTAAACTTATTCCCTTGTACCTGCCTCCATTCATTGTACTTTCTTGGTAAACCCACAACTCTGGTTGCATCTGAAGTTCCATCTGTTCTGCAGTTTTCCACACTTTGAATCTGGCTGGAGAAAAAACACACAGGAGGTCTTTCTTTACATTCTTAACCATAACTCTCAAGGTGTGATGATGATGCCTGGCAATCATCTTACCCTGTTCTATGTATTCACTCTTCCATTCCCCAGGTGACCATTTGCTACCTTATCCTTTCTCCTCAAACCTTCAAGACATCGTTTCCAAGCCTCATCCTTAGCTGATGTCCTTGCTTCCTATTTCACGGAGAAAATAGAAACAGTTAAGAAGACACAACCAGCCATTGGCACCATATTTATCCACCTACAAGCATCTGTTCCTACTCTCCTTCCTTCCTGTTCTGTGGATGGAAAGTCCTTGTTGCTATCTAAGGCCGACTCACTACTCATGATTGCAGCCCACCCCCTCTTATCTATTTATGGAGATTCCTCCAGGAATTGCCCTCTCTTCTACAGTGGTAGGATGCCAATGTGCTATAATAACACCTGTCTTAATTAAGCCCTCTTTGGATTTCATATCCCTTATAACTGCTCTCTTTCTCCATTGCTCTGCTCCCAGTAGCAGTGAAACTCCTTGGTAGATTTTTCTTCTATAATTTTATAGAATTGGAAGAGAAGAATTGGGGGCAAAAAAATTATAGAAGAATCTTCCCTTCCAAGTCTTTCTCAAACCTACTCCCATTAGGATTATAACCCCACCATCTACCATACTAGCCCCTGCCAAACTGCAACAACCTTCCGTGAAGCTTAACCCAATGATTAGTTCTTAGGTCTAATTTGACTTGGCCTATAGCAATATTTGACATAGTTCATCAGTCTTTCCTTCTTGGAAATAATTGTCTTACTTGGCTTTTCCTTTTATGTCATTGGTTTTATGTCGCTCTTGCTTATTTTCCACATTTTGCCAACTTTAAGTTTTGGAGCATGCTCTGCCTTAGCTCTGGGATCTCTCCTCTGTCTACGCTCCCTTCTAGTGTATTCTCATCTATGTACATGGGTGCCAACACCTCTACGAAAACAAACAAACAAACAAACAAATAAAAAAACCCAACACTCCAACTAAATCCCCAGCCTGGACCTTCACTCCACACTCATACACGCAAACTGCCTTCTTGAAATTCCCACTGAATGTCTAAAACATATCTGAAAATTAATACGTCCAGAACAGACATCCTAATTTCTACCTTCTCCAAATTTGCCCCTATACCATCTTTACCATCTTAGTTCATGAAAAGACCATTCTTCAAGTTTTCCAAATAAAAATTTCCGTGGTCATTCTTGATTCCTATTATTAGTTTTCTAGGGCTGCTGTAACGAAGTGCCACAAACTAGGTAGCTTAAGTGAGAGAATTTTTTTTTTCTCATAGTTCTGAAGGTGAGATGCCTGAGATCAGGTTTTGGTAGATCTGTTTCCTTCCAAGGGTTGTGAGGGAAGAGTGTGTTCTAGGCTCTTTTCCCTTTGTCCTTCACATGGTCTTCGCTTTGTTCATGCCTGTGTCCATCACATTTGGAATAACGACACATCACCTTACAAGGTTCTACCTAGTTATTTGCCTCTTACCTACCCCCTTAACATTTCTCTGTGCTTCTGTCTTATCATACTGAGGGCTTTTGCTGTTCTCTATCCCTAGGAATGACCTTCCCTTAGCTATTCACATAACTGGCTCCTTCTTCAGCTCAGGACTTACCTGATAGATGACCTACTCTGCTTATCCAAAGTAGCCATCCTCCAGACTAAATCCACCACCCCATTTTTTTCTTTCAAAACATATATCACGGGGCGCCTGGGTGGCTCAGTTGGTTAAGCGACTGCCTTCGGCTCAGGTCATGATCCCGGAGACCCGGGATCGAGTCCCACATCAGGCTCCCTGCTCGGCGGGAAGCCTGCTCCTCCCTCTCTCACTCCCCTTGCTTGTGTTCCCTCTCTGGCTGTGTTTCTCTCTGTCAAATAAATAAAATCTTTAAAAAAAAAAAAAAAAAAAAAAAAAAAAAACATATATCACATACAATGATCTTATGTGGTATTTATTTGTCTACTTGTTTACTGTCTATTTCCTTTGACGAATATATGTGTCTGGCATGGTCAAGACCTTGTCAGCCTTGGTTATCACTCTACCCCAGCCCTAAGGACTTGGTACATGTTTATTGAAAGAGAAAAAAAATGAGTAAATGGGTTAATGGGATCCTATAATTCCCACCCAGATTAGGAATTACACCAATTAGGAATTTACACCAATCCCATCGCGTTCTTAAAGCGATTATTTGGCTATGCATGCACGTGCACATACACACATTCAGATATATAGAGGAGACAGAACAGATAGAGATCAGATTAAAAACAGAGTTTGGAACAGACAGTGTTAGTCCTTTTTGTCCATGTAACCAAGTCTTAAAAATACTACTGTCTCCAGCTGAAATGGAAAGCTATGAATTCTAGAGGATTGGGTGGGGAAGGCTTTTCTCTGCCTTTGGACAACTGGTTCCCAGCCAAGCTATGTGACAAGGAAGGTGAGATCATTTTCAGCAGCTGCCATCAAACTTGAAAAGGGTTGATTGATATGACAAAATCTTTTCACAAAGAACATAAATCAAAGAAGATGACTGACAGCGAAGTAAACATTTTAGATCTAGAGTAATTAGGAATATATTAGCAATTAAAATAAACTTATTATCATTAGCAAAATTGGCAGTTACTTGCAATTTCCCCAGGGGCCTCATTTCAAGTTTATCCTTGTCGATTATATTACGGCAGGATTAATGTTTTTGGAGATACAGTTCTAATTCTTGTGGATTTCATTTTCTCACGTCTCTGCCCATAGTTAGTAGAGCTCAGTGGTTCTCAAATAATAATTGTATGATTTTCTATGAGCTGGACCCAGGTGTTCTAACACTAAAACTGAACAAAGCTGTTGTTTACTCAGTTCTCAGAGAAACTTAAGTTAGTGGCTACACTTTTTTTTTTAAGTTTTTGCTCCTATAATTTTTTTTTAGGCCTCAGCACCTGCTACCACTTGTCTTCCAGGAAGTGCTAAAAAATGACAAAATGCCTGAGCTTGAAACAAATAAATAAACCAATCAAGGAAAAACTTGGTCAGCAGCCTTCTGAGATCAATAGCATCTTCCTCCAGTGGAAATGTGTGCTGATGAGTCTGGTTCTTTGCATGGTAATAGAGGCAGGACTGACCCGTTCTTTGAGACAACCTCATTGCCCTCCATCTTTCCTCACACATAATAATAAAAATGAAGATATATCAAACACTTACTGTAGGCAAATACTTTACACATTTTCTCCTGTAAACCTCACTGAAACCCAATCAAGTAGGCAATTTACTTTTCCCATTTTACAGATGAGGAAAGAATGAGGTCAATGTAAACAGTGTAAAGTTCCAGTGCTTGAACCCTTACTGGGAGAGTAGGATATCCTGGTAAATCTCTTTTGAGTATATTCAAAGTAGTAAAAGTCTTTCCTAAAATGTCAACATCTAATTTTTTTAAAGTAGGTTTTACACCCAGTGTGGAGCCCAATAGTGTGGGGCTTATACTCATAACACTTAAAATCAAGACCTAAGCTGAGATCAAGAGTCGGGCACTTAACTGACTGAGCCATCCGGATGCCCCTCAACTCTTACTTTTATTAATCTGGGGATGAGCAGAAGTTTGGAGGTGTTCAAGTACTTAAACAAGGAGTCCAGGAGACTGAGGTGGCTCTATTGCCTTGGAAGCTTATGTAAGCAAATCAAAACTGAAGCCAGAGTTAATTCCTATAAAGCCTCAAGGTGAAGAAGTCGAAACCTAAGAACAACCAATCACAGCAGATTAGGCTTTCCCAAATAAGGCAACTGTTTAAGCTCTACCCAATCAAATGACTTCCTTGCTTTGCTTCCACTTTTCCACTAGCTTCTATGAATGAAGACCTCATGATCACTCAGTTTGGCACTGCCTGATTCAAATCCATGTTTGCTCAAAAAACCTCTTGAGAGTTTCAATGTACCTCAGTTTATCTTTTAACAGATGGGATAAATGAAGAAAATAAAAAATACCTTACGCTTAATTTTGAGATGTGGTTTTGTACTTTCACTTGATTGTAGGAGTCTTATGTTTGAGGAACTCACATCGAATAACACAAATTCATATTCATAGATATGGATCAAGGAAGCACTAGAACATTATCTACTTATCCTATCCCACCTCTTTTCTCATTTCCTGTCTTCAGCCTGCCACTTGGGAGAAGTCATCCCTCAAATGGCTATAACAGACTGATTTAAATAACACTGTCTACCTCCAATCTCCCCTGAGACAAGCAAAACTACTAAGTCTGATTTTCTTAGATCTTTTCCATTGGGTTGATTCAAAATGACAGAGTTTCTTTATCTATAGAATGGGGGTAATAATAGTAGCTACTTTAGGATTACCATCTATGGAGGAGATTATTTTGTGTTTTCAAAATATGGATAGTGAACCCTTATTGAAAGCTTCCTATATGACAAGAATGCTTTCTAAGAGTCTTTACATATATTGTCTCAATAACTTCTCATAGTGCTGTGTATATGGAAGATACTTGGGAAATATTTGCTGACAGATGGAAGGAAGGAAACAAGCAAGCAATTGATATTATAGAGGTGCTGGTAACTTGGCACATTATTTACTTGTCCTAAAGAGGCAATGGGAAACTCTTCTGAAGGAAAATTAATGTAAAGCACAACTGAATTGTAACCACAGTATTAATTACACACCATAAAAATACTAAATTATATATAATAGTAAAAATAATAAGAAACAAATAGCTTTCTAGGTCAGTGTCTCTTGAATTTATCCAGCACAAAAGAAGCAGGAGGATTATTTTGCTATAATTAGAAATTTTAAAAAACCTTTTTGAGATTTACCTCTCATACTTAGAGACACAAAAATAATGTAGTTGTATCCCCAGGAAGCCCCACTCATCTAGTTATTTTTCCAGGAGCCAAAGGATTTAGTCTGTTTTGAATAACTATTTGCATAAATAGACACACTCCATGACTCTAAACAATCTCATTCAGTTGGAGTAAAATGAACTTCACTTTTCTTGGGGCTGTCACATTGTGATTTGCTTCCTCATTTCCTTTCCGTCAGTGGACTATAACAATCACAGCACAGTGTATGCCTGTGTTTTGTGCCCCATGGGTCTTTCGTTTTTAAGAAACACGTGATTGTGATGTTGGATTGAGGAAGAACACAGCATCATCAGCCCAGGCTGGCCCATAAAGTAGATGTTCCTGGGTTCTCTGTTTTATCATATGAAGCTTTTCTCTGTTCCAACAGAGTGGTAAATTGATCAAGACCTTGTTTCCCAAAGGTGGTCTTATCCTAGATTTTGGTGAAAGGTCCTAAGACAAGGAAATATCCAATGACCAAAAGAATGGGACACTCTTCCTGAGTAGCCTAAGGGGATAGATCCCCTTAGAATATGGACACTTCCATGGTGATCCTACTTAAGTCATGAGATGCATCCACCTAGGATGCCAAGCTCTTGAGGAGACTGACTCACTGACGTATTCATTCAATCTTTCAACATTATATTTATTAAACACCTAGTAAGTACCAGGACTTATGCTCAGAAGTAGGATTCGGAGTTGAAAAAGAAACTCCTGCTCTGCCTTCAGGTAGCTCTGACTCAAAAGTGATGTGGTATGGAGTGCAGTTTGGGGCATAAAATTCTGGTAATATAATCTCACTGGGCCTCAGTTTCCTTATCGACAATAAGTAGATGATACTATTGTCTATCTCCAAGAGTTAATGTGAGAATTAGTTAAGATTTACAAAACACTGGGCCATGTTGAGTACTCGGTCCTTAAAAAATGTCCTAGACTTTTATCTGGTAGAATAATAGCATTGTTTTTCACTTGTGTATAAACGGATAGAATACTTCAGTTCCACAGATATTAAGTTCCATGGGAAACAGGTATTAAGTTTCATAGGAAAAATTCAAGGCCCTTTAGACCCCTAGACAGTTTGACAGTGAGGCTAGGAGTTTGAGTGAGTCTTTCTGAAGGTGAGGATGAATGTTCAGAGCCAACATATCAGATACCTGGGTTGCAATTGGTCTTGAGAACTTTCTAGAGTCCCAGACTGTCTCCCTTTTTTCTCTTCTGACCCAGAGGCCAAGTTCCTTTCTACTGATGCTGACTTCATGTCTCTGTTAGCTCAGAAACTACCCTTCTACTTGGATTATCCCCTGGTACCAGCTTCCTTCTTTAGTCTAGATGAACCTCTCACTGTCAAATGTACAAGTTCAAGTATAGGCGTATTTGCTAAGCTAGCTTGTTGCTGAGGGCATGCCATCTCCTATGTGAGCAATCAGACATCAGGCACAGATCTCTCAGTGGCATAGCCAGAGATGGCCTACACTGTCCACTCCATGTGGAAGTGGGAAAGTGTTAGCTCCGGAACGCCACGCAGTGACGAGTCTGTGGATTTGAACCAGGTCTCCGGTGCCAGAGTTCACACTCTTCAGCCCACACCGTGTTGCATCCCCCAAAATAATGAAATGATGAGAACAAGGCTTTGGGCAGGAGCAGAGGATGTCACCCAAATTTATAGTTTGAGTGCCTTTGTGAGTCTCCTTAGAACTCCAGATATTTCTCTCACGGTGGGGACATGGCGCCTGAAATCCCACCATTCTAGTTTAGTTTCTTCGGCCTGACATTTATGGCCTCCATTATCCCTGATATAATCACATCGATGCAATTGTTTCCATTGCCAGACTGACTGGCTTCCCAGTCCCTCCTTCACTCCCCCCTGTTCAGCTTCTCTACCTCTCTGTCACAGTTCACACCCTGTGTTCACCTCACAGACACTAATGGCTGGCAGTGGGAAAAGCTTAGCAGATGTCTGCCGAAAGAATACCTTTCTTTACGCTCAGCATTACGCTATGAATCTTCCTTTATTTTTTCAAGTTTTATTTATTTATTTTAGAGAGAGAGAAAGAGTGCACAAGCAGGAGAAGGGATAGAGAGAGAGGGGAAGCAGACCTCATGGTGAGCAGGAGCTGGAAGCCGGCTAGATCTTATGGCACTGAGATCATGACCTGAGCCAAAACCAAGAGTCAGATACTTAACCAACCGAACCAGCCAGCCCCTCTCTGAATCCTTTTTTATAATGTGAACACAGTACACATATCAAGATAATAACATGGACTTCGTACTATTTACTATGATCAGGACGGGAGAAGTTTTTTAAAAAAATATTTTACACATAGCACTTTCTCTCTCTCTCTCTCTCTCTCTCTCTCTCTCTTTTGTTTTTGCAAATGGATAGAGGGCCAATAACTACTTTTGTAATAATAATACTTTAAAAACAAAACCCTGAAACTCCTAGAAGAATATATCAGGAGTAAATTCCTTGACCTTGGTCTTGGTAATGATTTTTGTTGGTGGGGGTGGGGGGAGTTTGACACCAAAAGCAAAAGCAAATAAAACAAAAATAAACATCAAACAAAATGAAAAGGCAACATACAGAATGGAATAAAATATTTGCAAATTATATATCTGATAAAAGGTTAATTTGTAAAATATGTAAAGAATTCATGCAACTCAATAAAAAATATTTTGTGATTTAAAAGTGGACAGAAAATCTGCATAGATATTTTTCCAGAGAAGGCATATAAATGACCAACAGGTACATGAAAATGTGCTTAATGTAACTAATCATCAGGAAGATGCAAATCAAAACCCCAATGAGATGTTACTTCATACCTGTTATAATGGTTATTCTCAAAAAGACAAGATATGACAAGGGTTGACAAAGATGTGGAGAAAAGAAATCGTCTTATGCTGTTGGTGGGAATGTAAATTGGTGTAGCCACTCTGAAAAACAGTGTGGAGATCCTCAAAAAATTAAAAATAGAACTTATCCTATGATCCAGCAGTTCCACTCCTGGGTACTTATGTGAAGAAAATGAAAACTCAAATTCAAAAAAATATCTTCACCCACATGTTCTTGCAGCATTATTTACAAAACACTAGACATGGAAGCAACCGAAATGTCTATCAAAAAAAAATGAAAGGATAAAGAAAATGTGATTATACCTATATATAATGATATCCTATTCAGTCATTTGAAAAATTATATGTATATTGAAATACTATTCAGTCTTAAAAAAAGAAGGAAATCTTTCCATTTGTTACAATGTGTATGGAATTCAGGGTCTTATACTAAGTGAAAAAAAGTCAGACAGAGAAAGACATATACTGTAGGATCCACTTATAGGCAGAATCTAAAAACAAACAAACTTAGAGCTACAGAGAACAAATTAGTTTTGGTTGCCAGATGCAGGTGGGAGTGGGAAAATGGGTGAAAGCGTCAATAAACAAATAAACAAAACAACTTTTGGGAGGTGTCATCCATTAAAGCCCTCCCATATGAACATATGAGGACGAACATATTAGGATGAATTAGTGATGTTCTTCCTAGTTCAGGATTGGTTAAAATTATTAGGCACTTTTGGGGAGAGACCTGAGGCAATGCGAGAGGAGTAGTGGGAATTACAGGAGATGCATTTTCTACTCTTCACGGCTAAGAAAGTCGTGGTAGGGAAAGTGGATGGAGGGTAGTGTTTTTTGAAAACTTGTTAGCAGGAAATCCGTGTCAGGCTGTGACTTTAAGGACATGAAATCCAACAATGCAACTACCCTTTGTGCGGAGGCTGTTTTTTAAAAAGTGTCTTTCATTCACTCAAATCGTCTCTTTAAAAACCTTCACAAGGATCCTCAGAAGTTACTATTAGAATTCATCTTACAGATGGCATAACTGGCTAAGGAAGGTTGAGGCCACCCCGCTAGCGAGGCGAGTGGGGTCCACACTGCGACCCCCTAGGGGGCCCCGGAGCGCGGTAACGACACACAGAAAGGATGGGAGGCACGCCTGGGGGACAGATCCACTAGGAAGAGAGAGCCCTGTGAGGTTTAGTCTGGCCTGTTGATTTGGAGAAAGGGAAGCAGCCTGTGGAAGGTGGAGTGGGGACGGGGAAGAGACCAAGGTGTCAGGGGGAGAGCCTCGGTCTACGCGATGAGCCCTCTATCCCGGAGAATCTCCTTCCTGCTCCTCCCGGGAGCTGGAAACGCGGCGGAGCCTGGCCCCGCGCGGCCGCCGTAGAGTCCCCGTTGCCATGGCTCCCAGGGTCCGGTGTGGATGTGCGGAGACGAGACTGGAAGTGCGAAGGAAGTCCTCAGGATCCGGATCTAGCTTTCCGGGCCCGCGAACCGAAGAGGTGCCATGGGCCGGAGTAAGCGTCCCTTCCCACGTGCAGCCCTCGATCGCCCCCTTTCCCGGCGTCGTCCCGGGTCCCAGGGGACAGAGCACCGCCGTCCATTCCCGGCCCGCGCACCCGGGTCCACCTGGGCCCTCCTCCCTTCGCAGGCCCGCTGTGCCAGCCTCTCCGCCGACCCAGCCGGCGGGCGGCTTAGCTTCTGCGAAACTCAGATTCCTCATGTATAAAATGGGGTGGGCGAGAAAGGCTTCAAGATAGGGGTGGAGGAAGGCGCGGGGTTTGGCGTCGTAAGTGCCGCGTTCGGGCCGCGGGTCTCCCCGCTCGCCCTGCGGTCCTGGGCTAGCCACTGTCTCTCCGAGCTTCAGCCTCCGCACTCCTTCCCAAAGGCAGTGTTAAGTGGTGGTGGAGGGAGCCCACCCGGGAGCCAGCCGCCTCCACCTGCCAGCCTGGAGACTTAGAGCCAGTGACTTCACCTCTTTGGACCTAAATCTCATCTCCAAAACGAAAGCCATTATGGTATTGTTTTACAGACCTGGTTCAGAGTTGTAAAAGTGTGGACCCCAACAGTGTGCAAAGTGATGGGATTAACAGTTATTTATATTAGATCGAACCATTTGCTTACCAACACCGTTTCCTATGTCCTCTCATTTGTGACAAGTTTGTACAGTCGGCCTAATTGCTCACTTACTGTAAAAGTGTCATAATATTTTTAAATCAAGAGACTGTGCTGGATGACGGGGTTTCTGCTCTGGAAGAGCTGACAGTCTAGTGGAGGGGGCAGGTAATTTGTAAATAGTAAAAGCCCCATTCCTAAACCACTTACTGGTATTCCGTCTTCTCTAAAGCAATGGATGGATGGATAGATAGATAGATAGATAGATAGATAGATAGATAGATAGACAGATAGATAGAACCAACGGCAGTGAAAAATGAAAGGAAAACTTTGTTTCCCACCCAGGTAATCCTTAGATACTACAAACAAAAAACGAAAACCTCTGCACAGACTTTGCGGATGAACATTCATAGCACCTACTTTCATAGTAGCTAAAAAATGGAAACAGTCCACATATTTGCCAACATTTCTTAATTGATTTAATGAATCGTGAGCTGGACATGGGTGAAATTCCATTTATTACGTGGCCCCCAACATGTCCCCACTCTGATAATAATACTTGGAAGCAGACTCCGTGCGGAGCTGGGAGCACTGATGCGGGACCCCAGGATCATGACCTGAGCTGAAGGCAGGTCCAACCAACTGAGCCACCTAGGCACCCTGGAAATTGTGAATTTTTGTTGAAGCAATTTCCCTTAGCCTTCCAGTCATCAATCCTTGTACAGATTGCATAGTACCTTTGTTGGCTGCCTATCTGTATTGACCTTAGGAATGTCATGTTCTGTTCTCATCTCCATACCCCTCCATGGATGTAGACTGCTGGCCCCCACTCCAACCTTATCTCTCATTATAACATCTGTCCACCTAACTTCTAAAGTTAAATGTCAGTACTTGGCCTTCATTGTTTCAAGAGTCTGTCATCCCAGTTTCTACCAGTTAGCCCAGGTGTAGAACAGCATGGCCTGTGGTCAGCCTTGGCCTTGTATTTGTCTAGTTTAGAACTCAGGGTAACGCTCGCTTTGTAGAGTCATCTTAGGAAGTATTCTTAAATTGTCTTAAATTGTCTTAAGTTTTATAGACACATTTGTGTACACTGGACATTATTTTTCCTTAAATGTTTGGTAGAATTTATCAGTGAAGACGTCCGTGCCATGGTTTTCTTTGCGGGAAGGTTTGCGCTACATAGTCACTGTAGTAGATACAGGACCTTTTGGTTTATCTGTGTCTTCCCATGTGAGCTTTGGTAGTGTGTGACTTTTAAGGAATTTTCCCATTTAATCTAAGTTCCTGAATTTATTAGCATAAAATTACTTATATTACTCTCTTACTAGCCTTTTAATACCATACAACCTATATAGTGTGTTTTCATTCCCAGTAGCGGCAATTTATGTCTTTTCTTTTTTCACTGATTTTATTTTTTTAAGTATTTTTAGTGACTTTTCACAATTGTTTCTCTCTCCATTTCATTGAGTTTTGGTATACTCTTTGTTATTTACTTTCTTCTGCTCATTTTGGGTTTAATTTATTCCTTTTTAGCTTCTTAAGGAAGAAGCTAATGTTTGAGACCTTTTTCCTTTCTTAAGCATTTAGTGCTGTGCATTTTCCTCCAACGTATGTTTTAGCCATATCTCACACACTTCGATATGTCTTTTCATTTTTTCTCCTATTCAAAATACTTTGTTATTTCTCTTTGGACCTCCTAATGTCCAGTTTTTCCCCCCCATATATTTCTTTCTGGATTTTAGTCATTTTAGGCTGGAGGTTCAATCTTGTCACTAGGACTTCATCATGTCTGGAACCTGAAGTCCCTGTTCCTCTTATGATTAAGTCCTGGTCCTGGTTCTCGGCCCTCTCTACCCTCTGGTTTTAGGAAGTAAACCTCTTTACATGCCTTATAGTCCTCTTTATGTATACTAGAGTGTGGCACTCTGGCTTTTTTTTAAATGTCCAATTAATCACACCCAGCCTTTCCTTATCACTTGTGTCAGCAGCAGACACCCAATACAACTGTCCTTTGAGGTTTTTGGTTTTTTATTAAGATCTTAGTTATGTATTTGAGGAAGAAGAGAGAGCACAAGCAGGGGGAGCAACAGAGGGAGAGGGAGAGGTGGACTCCCCACTGAGCAAGCAACCTGATGTGGGACTCAATCCCAGGATCCCGGGATCATGACCTGCGAAGGCAGACACCTAACCAACTGAGGCACCCAGGTGCCCCTGTCCTTTGAGTTTTTAAGTTATGATTTCCTCCGTATTTCTCTACTGCCTGATGTGTTACGTCACACTTACTAGTGCATTCCCTTTCATTAGGATCCTATTTGCTATAGCTTGAATGTTTGTATCCCCCAAAACCCATATGCCAAATCTCTTTTGTTTTCTTCTTTTCTTTCCTCTTTTCTTTCCTCTTTCTTTCTGTTCCTCCCCGTCTTCTTTCTCTCTCTCTTCCTTTTCTCTTTTCTCTTCTTTCTTTCTTTCTTTCTTTCTTTCTTTCTTTCTTTCTTTCTCTCTCTCTCTTTCTTTCTTTCCTTCTTTCTCTAGAGAGGGTGGGGAGGAGGGGCAAAGGGAGAGAGAGAATCTTAAGCAGGCACCACACCCACAGAGGCAAATATGGAGCTCCATCTCACAACCCTGAAATCATGACCTGAGCTGAAACCAAGAGTCAGATGCTTAACCGACTGAGCCACTCAGGCCTCCCTCCTATGTTGAAATCTTAACCAACCCTCAAAGTGTTGGTATTAGGAGGTGGGCCTTTTGGAGGTGATTAGGTCTTAAAGGGGGAACCCTCATGATTGGGATTATTGCCCTTTTGAAAGGGGCCCAAGAGACCTAGCCTGCTCCTTCTACCACATGAGATTCCTGTCAGTGGGGAAGGAGGCACCCCAGACCCCAGATCTGCCCATGCCACCATCTCGGACTTCTAGGCTCCAGAACCGAGAAATAAAAATTTCTTTTTTGTAACCCACCTACTTTATGGTTTTGTATTATGGTATTCCAGATGGATTGACAGTGTTCTCTTTGCAACACAAGTGCATATGTTGAACATCCCACAGCTACTTTATGCCAGGTGGTATGTATGCCCCACCTCTCACCGGTAGTGGTGTCCCCACTGCCCCTCAGGCAGTGGACCTTGACTCCACAAGCCCATCTTGGTTAGCATCTGCATTCGCATACCACTTCTGGCATATACCCTTCCAGGTTGGGTTCCCCAGGAAACAGACTTTTCGGTGGAAGTTAGTGTGCAGGAGGTTCATTAGGGAGTGTTAGTGGAGTGGGTAGGGAAGGCAGCAGGACTGGGCAGGGAAAGACATTGGGCTGTGATGCATTTTAACAAAGGCCGTAGCTAACCAACCTGGAAACTTGGAAGGACCTCTAAACTGGGGATGGACCTTTTGATTTTCCCAAGCTGGAGCGAGAAAACTGGGCTTTTAGGGCACACATCAACCAGTCAATGGATATGGGCTTTCCTGGGAAAGTCCATGACGTTGATTGAGGTATCTTTCCAGCTGAGTGACTTATGAAGACGGTGGGCAGCTGAGAGCAGCCTGCTGGCCCAACTCCTAGCAGCTAGAAGAACTAATCCTTCAATTTTCAAGGAGGGAAGTGGGCAACAAAGCATCTACTATGGCCTGGAACATTCCTTCCTCATCGGTTTTTCTGGCAAATACCTACTCACTTTTCAAAAACTCAGCTCAGGCTTCTTTTCCATGATGCTTCTTTTGACCTTCTTCCTGTCAGTAACACTGATCACTCTCTTCTTTACACTCCTTGTTCTCTGTTCTTCTGTCACTGTCCCATAGTCCTGTGCCCATGTTCTTTAATAGCACTCTTGACATGAGTCATTCAGTTGGGTCTAGTATGGCCGTCACTGCTTTGTTATGATGAACCCGAGTCAGTCACAAAAGGCAGGGCAAATGAGTAATTCTGTTCTTAAAAGTGTCCATTGAAAACAATAAAAAAAAAAGAGTAAATGCTACAAGAGGTGACCTTCTCCTATTTGTCACCCCTTTATCTCTGTTCCATTTATGCTTCACAGATGTATCTGTTAGGTCTTTCAAGATGTTTACAAATTCTGCGAAATCTTCCCTAAACATATACTATCGATTTTATTGTAACCCAGTGAGAAATAGAGGGCTATTTACAAAACATAGTATAAAGCCCGAGTGAAGAACACTTCATTATTGGCTTTGGGAGTTTCTAGAGCTTTGCTCAATACACAGAAAAGCTTCCTAGAAACAAACAGCCTGACAGCTGCCAGCATTCCAGAAACCTTCTCCTCTGCCCTTTGCCTCACACCCACCCCAAAGAATCATTTTATTGACATTCCCTCAAGTTGTTGAAAACCCAGTCAGCCAACGGCACTGAAAAGAAGTGTAGGCTGGCTGGTGAGTTTTGGTTAAAACTTTGCTTGGATTCCTTGGCAGCATTCCATTAGTGAGATAAGTATGAATCTATGTTTAAACCATCGTTGTTCTTAGCCCCTGCTGCCCCACTCCAGCAGGTGTTGGCTAGTGTGCTCGGTGGGTGAGGCACTTCTCAGAGCCAACTGGGGTCCGGATTTTGCTATTGGAATTTTTCCAAAATAAGAGAGTGAAAGGACTGTGTTTCATAGAGTACCTGGGCATGTTCTTCTACCACTGGGTAGTAGGTGTGGCAATACTGTCTCTCTTAAAACCGTTAGGGTAACATACTAATGCTTCCAAAGCAGCTTTAAATCCCTGGAATGATTTCTTGTCAATGCAGTGCTGTATTATTTGGAGTAGGACTTTCTGAAGGTGAACAGTGCTCCTGGGAGTAAAAGAGCGTTTAGTCTAATGACATAGTGTCAAAATTGCAAAATGCTTTCCTGTCGAAAAGCATTGGAACCCTGTTATTCCCATCTACCACGTAGATACTGTTTCACATTTCTTTCTCAGGACTCTTGTTTCTTCGCTGATGTTTGCCATCGCCGGTAGGGAAGCATTGTACAACAGCAGTTTTCCGGGTGCTGTAAAGCGGGGGGCCATGCAGCAGTTTGTTTCTATAGAAGAGCTCAGGAAAGGGAGCTCTGGACTTTCACAGTACTGTCTTCCTCCGTGATGCTCCATTTTTTCATCTATCCTAATTGCGTAGAATGTTGCTGTCGCACAAGCTTCCCTTTGGTGCTGAATCAACTGTTGATCCTCCTCTCCTGTGTGTGTGTGTGTGTGTGTGTGTGTGTGTGTGTGTGTGTGTGGGCACGCGCGCACGCATACGTGTGTACAAATTAGCTATTCATGCAAAGACTCCTCTACCCCCATCCCTTTCAACTGGGAGTGATTTTTATCATCTGAATCCTTGTGGTTAGGAGATACAGATCAAGGTAATTCCTTCCTAATATCTACATGCCCCTGAAATGGAGGAGATGACAATTGTATGGAAGTGATCATATTACACAGAAAATAGCATAGTGAAAATGGTTTCTTAATTTTAAGAAAGGCGTAGCAAGAGAATATAGGAAGGATACTTGGTATTCATAGAGGAACCTGCTGGTCTTTAGGGTTGGACAAATGGGAAAGGCCTCCAACATCATAGAGCTGGAATGGCCCATGGTTCCTTTAGCATTTCCGAGACCCAGGCCATCCCCAGTGGGTTGCGCAGATGCTGGCGTAGCTGTCCCAGGCCGGACACCGTGATGCTTTAAAAAGATGCTTTCAGAATTCCCCTGAACACAATGGACTGAAGCATATTTACAGATGACAGCTGCTGTGGGATCCAACTTGGGGTTATCTTCAATATGAATGGTCCACTAAGCCTTCCAGGCAACAGGTGACCCAGGGAAAGAATATAATGGACGTTCATGTGTCAAGTCATAATCAAACTGCCAGATAAAATGCATTTTACTCCCTTGACAAGAGTGTCTTTTTAACACCCCAGAAGGCTACATTTACTCCTGAGTTCTATTCCAGAGCTGGATGGGGGGGAGGGTGTCTGGGGAGAGCTGATTCCCTGGCCTACTCCCCCCTTCCCATTCCTGGCTCTATCCTGGTCCCTCAAGCTCCCGTATGAAGGGGTACCCCAGCCTACATGCACACCCACATCTCAGAAAAGAGCTGCTCCTTGGACACCCACATCTCAGAAAAGAGCTGCTCCTTGGACACTCCAGAATGTACGGATGTCTTCAGGAATGAACCTGGAGAAGTGGCCAGTATTGGGCTTGGAGGCAGGCTTGGGGCCCATTGGGCAGAGAATTCTGTTGTTCTCCTACCTGGGGCATGTTCTAGGAGGAAGGGCATGGGCTCTGGATGGCTATATCCTTCTGGTCTCTTTGACTCCAGGTCTGATGACAGCAAGGCCTCCCAAAACCCAGCCCCTGGCTCGGTGGATTGGTATAGTTCAAGTTACATATACCCCACTGGTCACTGAGGGTTGTACTCATAGTAGTGAATAATTCCCACATTTCATTAGGGTAGCTTAAATAACACAGGTTGTGCCATCCCAACCCGTCAATTCCTGCTGCATCCTTACTAAGAGAATTCCTGTAGATGATCACAAAGACTGCTGATACATGTGACGTCACACGGCAGCTTTGCTGTGCCCTCACCTTGGCTGCACCACATATTCATTATCAGCTGATTTAAGCTGTTAGAACCAACTTTGGGAGTAGGACGTGTGGAGAGTAGTTTTAACGCCCTTCTCTCGTAGGTTTGGTTTGGGGAAAGTTGTTTTCTGCTTAAACTGGCTTGCCTGCTGCCGTGGCTTCTAGAGACAGCAGAGAACGTAGGCAGTAGGGACCCCAGTGAGCTGGGCTGGCAGGGCTGCTCGATTAGCCTCCTTCCCTGGCCTCTTTGGCCTGTGCCTCCCCAGGACCTGGCGTGTGGCCAGCTCTGCCGGCTAGTTGAGCCAGAGCTTAAAACAGCAGGGACATTCCCCATGTACGGTATTTTAATCTCTGGACCTTTGCATTTCCCTTCTCTTTCTTCCAAAGAACTGTCATGCAACCCCATCTCCTGCCACCAGAAATAGCAGGGGTTCAGCTAGCTGCACACGAATGACCGAGTTCATACCTGTTTTCACATTTTTTTTTAAAAGGCAAATTGCCCCTTTCAGGATGTGGCACGGAAGTGGGCAGGTGAGGGGACTATGAAGAACTCTCTCTCAGCTAGAGGAACCTGTATCGTTGAGGAAGCCTGAGACGTCTTGAGAGGTTCTTCCTTGCCCGTGTTTGGGGTGGTGTAACATAGTGACTAACAGCTCGTGGCCAACACCAGACCCCTACACTCACAACCTGGCTCTGGCACTTACCACCAAGACCTTGGACTAGCTATTTAAACTCTCTGTGCCTCAATTCCTCATCTGCTGATTGTAAATACTCATATGTGAACACACGCAAAGGGGTTCGGATAGTGCCTGGCACCTCGTAAGCAGCAATAAATAAAACTTTATTGTCTCTCTGGCTGGACATGCAGTGTTCCACTCTCCACCTAAAATGTGGACTAAAATGAATGAATCATGGCTTTAGTGGCCCTGGAAAACACAGGGTCCGTCCATTGTCATCACGTCTTTAACTTGAGTGTATGTTGGGAAGGGATTCCTGTCTTTCCCTTGGCTCCGACCTTGGACCATGGCATTGTCTTCAGCCCCTTGGTGGCCCCCTAGCAGGACAGCCCCATGCTGCAGGGGACTCCTGCCAGAGGACCAGGGCTCTTCTCACTCCTCTCCTGTGAGCAGCTCCTTTTCTTCCTCCCGGGAACAGACTGCCCGGTAGCGGCTATGTAAGACTGCAGTGCAACATCTAGGGTACTGCCCTCTATTCTCTTCAACTTTAGTGGAATTAATAAATGTCCGTTGAATGAATGGACCTTTCCTTACCGAATGGTGGGAGATGCTCTCAGAGTTTTGCCCTCTGGCAGCCAGACCCTGTTGCTCTAAGTCGCCCTGCCTTGGTCTACATAGTGGGTCTCATCCAGTTCGACATGATACCTTTATGGGATTCCATATCAACATTCTCATGGTCATTACCTTTCCAGTCTGTCCCCGTCCAGACAGCAAAAGATAGGTAGACCCTGTGCAAAAGACAGAAGCTCTCTGACTCACCACGATGTCTCGTTCCTTTTGAAAATCCCTGGGGCCTGGCGGACTGACATCTAACTGGGAAGAAAAACCAATGCATTTGTAATATAATAACTTCATGATGTGCACAGGGACGGAGATGTAATACATAACAAATTTTCTTTCAGTCACAGAAGATCTTATTAGACGGAATGCCGAACACAATGACTGTGTAATTTTTTCCCTGGAGGAACTCTCCTTGCATCAGCAAGAAATAGAAAGACTAGAACACATTGACAAATGGTGCCGGGATTTAAAAATCCTATATCTTCAAAATAACCTCATTGGAAAAATTGGTAAGTTTTCAGGATTTCGTGCTTGCAGTTTCTTTGACATTTTGAATGGGAGAATTTGGGGAGGGCAGTGTGATTCTTAGAAGACAACATGGGTGAAAAAGAGCCATACAAGGGAAATAGACACAGCTGGCTCTTGGGAGCTGTGTGGACCCCACACGCTGCGCAGTCCCCTTGCCCCAGGGTCGTTAGGGATGCCAGTGAGGCATCGCAAGGGGCCTTCAAGGGTGGGAGCATGCTCGTTGACCTGTTCATCTATAGCCTGGTTTTGTCAAAGTTTGAAAGGGGAATAGAATCCAGATGTTCGTATAGTTTTGTGTCACTCCGGGGAACTTCAAGGGCTGTGTGCAAGTGGGGTGAGCCCTGCCACGCTCCCTGGGGTGACTCTGCCATAGTTATGGAGAACCTGAGCGTGCAAGGCTCTGCTCTGCATGGGCTGTCATGGCATTCCACACCTGCACGCCCGCTCGCGGCTCCAGTCTGGAATGAAACGACAAGTAGATGGATCAAAACATCAGCATTACCACCGACAGAACCTTTTGGAGAAGGTGGCTTAGCCTTGCAGCCAAGCGGACTTCCTAAAACTGCCCTCAAGTTCCATTTGCCCACGTGGTCGCACGCAAGCCGGGCAGGGCGTGGGCCCTGTGGGGGCAGTACGATGGCGCCGGATGGGAGTTTGTACTCTCTGCCAGCAGGGAGACCCCGGAAGCCAGGGAGGGGCTTGGAGTGGGGCTGGCCACACCCAGTTCCTTTTCCCAGTTCATCAGCCAGGTGGCCCAGCTCACAATCCCCTGGGGAAGAAAGAGTTAAATGGCAGAGAGAAGAGAGGCCTGTGGACTCGGTCTGAGGGGGTCCTGCCACCAGAACCAGGAGCGTGCCCGCACTCAGAAGAGCAACCGGTAGTTCAGTGGCAAGAGGAGACGCAGGTCCTGACGAGCTTGATCCCTCCTTCAGCCACTGAAAATTGAGTGAAATTAGGTCAGATCACTTAGTCTTGCCGTGTATACATGAAACAGCCCCTCAGATGATAGCTGCTACCTACCATTGTTGTTAAAACTGATTTACACCTGCTGGTTAGCCAGGTGGAGGTAGGGGCACAGATGGGGGGAAAGGGTGGGCTTAGAGTCCAGGAGGCAGAAGAAAGGCCAAGCCCTGTGCCCATGGCGCTGGGTCAGAGGTCAGCTTGTAGGTTTATTTTTGAACTTGGCCTGGTGATGTGCAGTGGTTCTCAACAGGGGCCTTTGGCAACCTCTGGAGGCGATTTTGGTTGTGACAAGTCTGGGGGGGAGGGGGACCCACTTATAGGACACAGAGACATTGCTAATCACCCTGCAGGGGTGCATGGGGAGAAACGCTGCTGAGCTGCTGGCCTGCTTTGCTGGGTAATTGAAAATTGGTCCTTGGCTTGTAAAAAGCCTAGAATTTGCATTATTTTTTTTTGAAGATTTATTACAATTCTTTATATTTCTTTAGATAATTATTTTCAGCATCTTTCACTTTACCAGAAATTAGAAACTCTGCCACATTGTTCAATTAAAAAGGCTGTTACAGAAAAACACCAGCTTTTATGCGGGGGGCATTAACGAGCCGTCCTAATTGTACAGATCTAAAAGAGTTCCCGAAATTTTAATCTCCACAGCTGGGTCCATCACAATTACTAATTAGTAGCATAGTATTTCAGGCCTTTTCAGAGCTGTGAGAAAGCTTAAATTTTTGCTTCTAAAGTATTCTTAAATTAAACACTCTTTTAAATCCTAATAATGGGATTTTTCAGTGCTGCTCCACCCATAGGCATGTAGGCGCTTATTTAGCAAGCGAAAGTATTTCTTTAGGATTCACACTTGCTCTGGTGCCATTGAGGTACAAGTTTGCAGAACAGTTGTCTCTCCTAAAGCTCTGTTCTTCACTGGGAGATGCAGATGGGCGGGGCGGGGTGGGGAAGGGGGAGGCCCTGATTACTGTTGCTCCAAGTATGAGCCGAGAACCTTCTGGGGTCTTGTTAAAGTGGGTATTTACCCCAGAGATACAGATGGAGTGAAAAGAAGGTCCATATGTACCCCAATGTTCATCGCAGCAATGGCCAAAATCGCCAAACTGTGGAAAGAGCCAAGGTGCCCTTCAACAGATGAATGGATAAAGAAGATATGGTCCATATATGCAATGGAATACTACACCTCCATCAGAAAGGATGAATACCCAACTTTTGTAGCAACATGGAATGGACTGGAGGAGATTATGCTGAGTGAAATGAGCCAAGCAGAGAAAGTCAATTATCATACGGTTTCACTTACTTGTGGAGCACAAGGAGTAACATGGAGGACAGTGGGAGAAGGAAAGGAAATGTGAATTGGGGTAAATCAGGGGGGGAGACGAAACATGAGAGACTGTGGACTCTGAGAAACAAACTGAGGGTTTTGGAAGTGAGTGGGTGAGGGGATGGGTGAGCCTGGTGGTGAATATTGAGGGCACGTATTGCATGGAGCACTGGGTGTGCTGCATAAACAATGAATCTTGGAACACTGAAAAAATAAAATATAAAAAAATTAATAATAAATAAATAAAGTGGGGCTCCAGACCCATCCCAGACCTACTGACTGAACCTGTGGGGCTGGGCTTCTCAAATCTGCCTTTGTAACAGCTTCCCAGGGGGCCCAAGGCCTAAAGGTAAGAGCAGAGCATCTCGCACTGGAGGATGGCTTTGGCCCACCGTAAGTCTGTGGGTCTGGTGGTAGCAGTTGGTGAGAACTTCTGGGCTGGGCTGGGCTGGAACCATGATCTGGTCCCAGAGGTGCTGTGCATTTTTATCTGTAGAGCCATTTTTTTTCCCCTGACCAATTTGGCTCATTATTCCTGAGGGATAATTTAGGAGATCCTTCTCAAACAATTTTTTTTCCTACGAGAAGACTCTTTTCACATTTAGAGGGCTATATATGTAATAAAGGTGGGGAAGGAATAGGTCTTTTACTGTAGGCTGGCAATTTTAACAATAATAACATAAAAATGTAGCTATTTTTGTTGAGGGTACAGACTGCACACTCTGTTGGTCATAATCCATAGAGCTCTACATATCTGTTGACTATTGAATGCTCAGGTGTTGCCTGGAGAACCTTCTAGAAACATCAGCATTACTTAAAATCATCTAATTTCTGAGAGAAACATTGGTAATTTATTCTAAAATCCTTGTTTTAATAAGTGAGTCAGCTGAGCCTCAAATATATGATATCAAATATAACAAATATATGATATTTTCTAAAATGAAATGAAATGTAACGATGGTAACAGTGAAGATGACCATACGCCATCATGTTTGATCTTCCTCATACCCATGGGAAATGGACAGAAGGAGCATTATTCAAGTGAGGGGTCCCCTCCATGCACATTCTCTAGCAGAGTTCCCCATGTTCATGTCCTCTTAGAAAGGACTGTTCTTTTAGGGTGTATTGTAACAATACTCCAAGGTCTGGAGTCAAATTCCCTGGCTTCACCATTTAATCTTGAACAAGTGGATTAAGTCTCTGTACCTTGGTATTCTTATCTGTAAAAGGGAGCCAACTATAATTTTTACCCGTTAGGGTTATTATAAGGTGAAATGGTATCATGCATGCAAAATGCCTAGAAAAGTTCATGGCATATAATAAGCCCTTGACAATATTAGTTATGGTATTAGCGTTTTTGAATGTCCCAATCCTACAGCAATTCTCTGACTTATATATGCTTATTGTTTTGCCTCTCTGAGCCTCCATATTTATTAAAAACAATAATCCTGTGTGTAGCAGGACAAACTTGATTTCAAGTAAAGGAAAACCCAACCTAATGTGCCTTACGCAACTGTAAGTCACAAGGCAGCCTCCAGGGCTGGGTGATTCCTTCTCTCTGCTCCACCTGTGTCCCAGTGTGGGCTTCATCCTACAGCTAGTTTCCTCATGGCTGCAGGATGACTTTGGTATCAATCAGGATATCACTTCCTTCATTTTTTACATCCAGCAGGAGAAAGAAAAAGGCAGTCCCCAAGTATGGAATATAGATCTTTACCTCTCATTTGACTGGGAACCTTGATGTGCACATCCTTTCCCCTGTCACATAGCTGCCCGGAAATGGCTGTGGGCTGGCTGGCTGAAGCTAGGTTCCTGAGCTGTCCTTCCCAAGGGACTTGCTATTGCACTGGCCCAGTTTGGTTTAAGTCAAACTCCCCAGAGTTAGAGCTGGCCAGAGACAAGAGCAGAAGGGAGGATGGAGGAAGAAATACTCCTGCCTTTGGCAACAAACAATGTCTAATGTCTGGGAATAGACATGGAAAAGCAACATGGTTTTGATGACCATACTAATGCTTAGATTCCTGTTATCATTTTCACAGCAGATTATGTAAAAATAGATTTTATCATGAAGGTTAATTAATTACATTTTTGTATATTTCAGAAAATGTTAGCAAACTCAAGAAACTTGAATATTTGAATTTAGCTTTAAACAACATCGAAAAAATTGAAAATTTGGAAGGTAAGAATTTTCTTCTAATATTTTATTATGAATTAAAATTGAGACTTGCAACTAAATTTAAACATCACTTAACAATAGGCACACTTTTCAAATTAACATTTTACCTAAGTCGTTTGTTTATTAATTTTTGTGATAAAAATTCAAATGATAACAAGGTACATAAATTTGAAAATGGAAGTGCAGCTCACTCTCTCCTAACCCAGCGTCCTTCCGAGGGGTAGAATGTAGTTTTGTTTCATTTGCTTTGTATCAATGAGATATTGTTACTATGTACATATACTATGTACATTGTTTTGAAAATTGATTTCTTCTATGAAGTTACTTTGTTCTTTGATATCCAGGAAACGTGGGGGCTCTCTCCCAGAAGGATGCAACACCGATTTATCTCCCAACTTTTCTGCAGATGGACATTTGGGTGGTTTCCAGCATTTTGTGATAATAACCGTGTCCACAATGAGGATTCTTTCACATTTCACTCTGTGCGCATGTGTACGTTTTTTTTTTCTAGGACAGACACTCAGACATGGAATTCCTGGGTTTGAATGTGCACCTTTTGGAATATATTGCCGAATCGGTCACCCAAAAGATTGTATCAGTTTACTTTTGTGCTGGTAGTCCACATGAGCACACATTTTCACACAAGATCACTGATATTTTTATAAGCAATCTTTTTTTAAAATGGGAAGGCATTGTTTTCAAATGATTTTTAAAGATTTTATTTATTTATCTGACAGAGACAAAGATCACAAGTAGGCAGAGAGGCAGGCACAGAGAGGAGGAGGCAGGCTTCCTGCCGAGCAGAGAGCCCGATGCGGGCCTCGATCCCAGGACCCTGAATCATGACCTGAGCCGAAGGCAGAGGCTTAACCCACTGAGCCACCCAGGCGCCCTTAAATAATTTTTTAAATCTACATCTCACTTACTATGATTGAATGCCCATATAACCTTTCCGATTTTTATTGAGTATTTGTATTTCTTATTATGTGAATTACTACTTCATATTTTTAGTCATTTTTCTATGGATTTATCTTTTTTTAATATGCTCTTATACATTCCAGATATTAATCCTTTATGTATGTATGCATATTTTCTCTTGAGTTGACTACTTTTTTTTGTTCCAATTATGATGCTAAAAGTCTTATATTTTAATATACTCAACTTTATCAATCTTTTTTCTTTAGAGTTTCTGAATATAAATATATTCTATATTTTGGTTTTAATGATTGTACTTTTTACGTTTAATTTATCTAGTGCATCTCAAATTTACCACACAAATTTTGGGATAAAGAAAATGTGATAGTTACACACACACACACACACACACACGAATATTATTTGGCCATAAAAAGAATGAAAAAAGAAGAATGGAATCTTGCCATTTATGACAACATGGATAGACCTTGAGGACATTATTCTAGGTGAAATAAGTCAAAGACAAATACTACACAATCTCATTAATATGGGAAATCTAAAAAACAAAACAAAACACCCAGCTCAGAGATACACAGAGTAGAAGGTTTGGCGGTTCTCAGAGCTGGAGGTTGCGGGTGGGGGAGGTCTGGGCAAAATGGATGAAGGAAGTCAAAAGGTACAAAATTTAAAACTATAAAATAGTTAAGTCATGAGGATGTAATACACTGCATGGTGACCATAACTAATAATGCTGGGTTGCATATTTGAAAATGCTGGGAGAGTGGATCTTAAAAGTTCTCATCATAAAGAAAAAAATTCTATAATTTAGTAAGGTGAACAGATATTAACTAGACTTCTGGTGGTGATCATTTCACAATCTATACAAACATCCAATCACTATGTTGTGTACCTGAAACTAATATAACATGTATGTCAATTATACCTCAATAAAAAATAAAATAAGGTGAATGTGGACATTATATTTTTCCCCAAATATCCTCTTAATTGAAATATTTGAACCATTTATTTTGTAATTCATATAAAATTCATATACCATTAAAATCACCATTTAAAAATATACAAGTCAGTGGTTTTTAGTATATTCACAAGGTTGTACACCCATCATCACTATCTAGTTCCAGAACATTCCATCACCCCATACAAAACCATGTCTCCATTAGCATCCACTACTCACTCACTCCTTGCCTTGGCCCCAGTCCACTCTTTGTCTTCATAGAATTGTACAATATGTGGTCTTTTGTGTCTGTAGCATAATGTTTTCAGGGTTTATCCACATTGTGGCACATATTAGTACTTCCTCCCCTTTTGTGGCTGAGTAACATTCCATTGTGTGGATGCACAACATTTCATTTGCCCACTTGTTAGTTGGTGACTGTTTGGGTTTTTTCCACTTTTTGGTATGAATAAAGTTACCGTGAACATTAATGTACAAGTTTTTGTGTAAGTATGTGTTTCTTTTTTTTTTTGAGATTTTATTTATTTATTTGGCAGAGAGATACAAAGAGAGCACAAGTAGATAAAGCAGCAAGCAGAAGGAGAGGGAGAAGCAGGCTTTCCGCAGAGCTAGGAGCCTGATGCAGGGCTCGATCGTAGGACCCCGGGATCATGACCTGAGCTGAAGGCAGCAGCTCAATGGACTGAGCCAACCAGGCACCCCAAACATGTTTTTTCAATTAATTTAGTATATACCTGGGAATGGAATTGCTGGATCACATGACAACTCTCTGTTTAACTTTTTAAGGAACTGCTGAACTGTTTTCCAAAGTAGTTGCACCATTTTACATTCCCACCAACAGCTGCTGTGTGTTCCAACTTCTCCACATCCCCGCCAACACTTGTTATTTTTTGTTTGTTGTATTTATGTGTCTGTTTTTATAGGTGCCATCCTGATGGGCATGAGGTGGTATCATCACGGCTCTTTTTTGTGTTTACCTAATGACTAATGAGCTTGGGCACTTTTTATGTGCTTATTGGCCATCTGTATACTTTATTTGGAGAAATGTTTATTCAGAAACTTTGCCCATTTTCTAATTAGGTAATTTGTCATTTTACTGTTAAGTCGTAAAGCCTATTTATGTACTTTGGATACTAGAATCTGGTCAGATATTTGGTTTGTAGGTACATTTTCTCATTTTGTGGATTTTCTTGTCAACTCTCTGATGGTGTTCATTGTAGCACAGTGTTTTTTTAAATAGCTTTATTGAGGTATAATTGATATAAAAGCTGCACATATTTAATGTAAACCATTTGTTGAGTTTGGATATATGCACACACTGTGAAACCCATCACCACGGTCCAGGTCGTAGACATACCTACCACCTCTGTTTTCACTCATCTCCCCTAGAACTTCTTTAAAATGGATTCTGGTTGTACTAGATCGATCTTCTATTTCTCTTACCCTGTACTCCTTATTTAAACCTCTTTGTCTTGTTATTCTGTATTCTGGAGGGTTTCCTGTTTTACTTTGCATGCTTCTGTTTTGTGCTTTTATTTTTTCAGATGCCTGGTAACCCTTCGTGTCTGTTCATAATCATGATGGATTTGGCTGATTAGGTGGCCAGTGTGGGCTCCTTCTGTGGTTGGGAGGTTCTGTTTCCACATGCGGCCTCTCACTGGGCTGGTAGGGCTCCTGGGGGCTCTGGGAGCCTGGGCAGGGCATGGCGACTGGCAGGCTTGCCTCTGGGGTACAGGAGCATGGAGCAGAGGCAGGAGACCTGCTCTCCCCACCCCACTCCCATCTGCCAATAGCTAATATTAGGAGGACTTTAGTTAGGGTGTGGTGGATTTTGGCCCGTTTGCCCCTTAGTGGGAAATTGGTATTTTGGTGGCTCTCAAGGTTATATGGCAACAAAGACATAAATATTCATTATATGTTCCAAATTCTCATCCTCAAAACCTAAAATACCATCATGATCGAAGGCTGCAAAGCTATCCTCAGTGCTGGAACTGCGAAGGTTCTTTCCATCATGGGCATTTTTCTGCATGAGAAATGGAGCCATCATTCTCCTCCAGCTGCTACTCTATAGCCCCATTCCACGGTCTCCTGTGAACAAGTAGAATAACAAAATTTACTGTGTCTTAATGTTTTGTAATAGTAAATTTTCAGTCTTTAATGTCAGAGAAAGAATTAAAAACTCTCACTCTCAGTTGGTATGTCTCGGCTTGTTTTTGTTAAGAAATGATCCTGAAAGACAGGGAGAGTTACTTTCCTGTATGTTTTGCTCATCCGCCACGAGAGGGCAGCATCGTCACTATTGTCTTTCTGAGCTTTGGGAACTGTAGTCTACGGTCCTCTGCAGGCCTCTACCTGGGTCTTGAGAGCGCCTCCTTCCAACTCTAAGAGGGAGACACTGGGTGCAGGGTAGTTTGAGGATATGTTTGGGAGGGTGCATCACATGGGCTGGTAAATATGTACCCTGTTTAATTTTAAAGGTTTGACGTGAGAGGAGGAAGAGGGATATAGGTACTCTGCCCACCCACTTGAGTAAATTTCAATATAATTTTAAACACAAGATGGATTTTTGCTTATTTATTTTTATGTTTTGCTGAATGGCAAAAATATGCTAGCATGCTTTTTTTTCTCTGCTGTTTTGGATTCACTGGGATATAATAAATTGCCTTCTTTTTCTATCCCTCTTCCTTACCCACTGTAACCTGGAAGGAGAGATGGGGTTTCCAAGAGTGTGAGATCCCCCCTGGGGAAAAGGATTCTAACAATCTTCTCACCACCATGAGCCATTGAGGTGGATCTTCAAAGAACAGTGGGACTCAGTTGAAGGAAGGAATGCCTAAGGCCAAGAAAGCCTGGCTGGCTCAGCAAGAATTCTTTCTTAGGATGGCAGATGTGGTTTACTTTCTTATGGGGAGAAGAACAATTAAGATTTATCATTTTGAAAAATATAATGAACACTTGGAGGGTCCTTCATCTACAACATTACAGCAAAATCAAAATTATACATTTTTGAACATGTTGGAGTCTTCCAAGTGTCACCCTTTTCTTTGTCCTTCCTTCCTTTCTTCTTGTTCTCAAAATATAGGGAGATGATTTAGGAGATATGCCATATCGCATGCACAAGAGGATAAGAACCTGAGCTTGCCTGTTGGTAATAGGATTACAGTGGACAAGAAGTAGGTGGGAGTAATGTGGGGGTTGCGATCTGCAGGGCTCGGTGACTGATGAAGTGACAGGGCTACGAGAACAATTTAAGTTAACACCCAAGTTACTATGACTTGGCTCTTGGCACCTGATACCAAAATGGTGATGACATTAATAGGTTATAGACGTCAAGGAGGCAGGAAAGCTGTCTTTAGGAGTGGAAAGTGAGAGAAAATATGAATATGAAGAGTTCATTTTTAGGCACATTGCATAGGATGTCTTACAGGCATTTGGAAATAGGAGTATGACATTCAGTTGGATGTTAGACATGAGGTTATTGTTTGGAACTCATCAGAATTTGGGAGTGTGATTGTTGTCATCAAGAGAAACATGAGGAGACGGAATACTGGGTCAAGGCTGGGAATCTTGGATATATTGCCATTGATGGAGAGGAAAAACCTGTAAAAGGGACCAAGAGTAATAAGCTGCATTGTTGAGAACAAGGAGAGATTAGTATCATTGTTTCCAAGACAATTGAGACATTTCAAAGAGTTCATGGTCAGTTAAGAAGTGCACTTGACGTGGGGCGCCTGGGTGACTCAGATGGTTGGGTGTCTGCCTTTGGCTCAGGTCATGATCTCTAGGTCCTGGCACTGAGCTCAACGTTGGGCTCCCAGCTGTGCAGGGACAGTGCTTCTCCCTCTCCCTCTGCCTCTCCCCTGCTTGTTCTCTCTCTGGTCTTTCTCAAATGGAAAAAAAAAAAAGAAGTGCACTTGATGAGCAACAGGTAATATATAGAATTATTACTTTATTATATTATATTATATTATATTATATTATATTATATTATATTATATTATATTATATTATATTATATCTATATTATATACCTGAAACTAACATAACACTGTATGTTAACTAACTGGAATTAAAACAAGAGCTTAAAAATAAATAAATAGGGGCGCCTGGGTGGCTCAGTTGGTTAAGCAACTGCCTTCGGCTCAGGTCATGATCCCAGAGAGACGGGATCGAGTCCCACATCGGGCTCCCTGCTCAGCGGGAAGCCTGCTTCTCCTTCTCTCACTCCCCCTGCTTGTGTTCCCTCTCTTGCTGTGTTTCTCTGTCAAATAAATAAATAAAATCTTTAATAAATAAATAAATAAATAAATAAATAAACATAAAAATAAAAGTTAGAGTTTTAAAAAAAGTTTTTAAAAAAGAATTCATGGTCAATCATGCCATATGCACAGACTGTTCTAGTGATGTAATGGATTGAGAGGGTCTGTTAGATTTGTCAACATGAAGATCTCCTTCATCACCTTTAGAGGAGAAAATCTAGTAGAATATCGAGGGTGAAAGCCAAAACCATTGGGCTGAACAATGAATGGGGAAGGAGAAAGAACCAGTGCATATCGATTTAGGCTGGCTTATGACAATAGGCATTGCCTACTTCTGGTTCTGCCTGCTTCTTCAGATTCACCTCTTTGCACCAAGACACTTTTTTCCTGGAATGCCCCTTTTTTTTCCTCCTTTCTCCATATTAGACATAAGCTTGAGGTGAAATGCCATGGGCTTTTTTTTTTTTTAACCACTTTATCCTGAAGACCTGGCTTGGTAACTTGGCCATAGCAGGTACTGGGTAAGGTAAGTCCTGGATGAATGGGCAAATGAATGCGTGGAGAAATGACTCTGGGGTGAATCCCTACATCTGGAAGCAGTAAGACAGAACTATCTTATTTGGAAGATTCTGGTTTGGGATATGACTAGATAGGAGGAAAACGTGGAATTCTGGAGAAGATGAAGTCAGGTGCTACCATGAAGGGTAAAGAAGAGAGAAAACTAGCATTTAATGAAGCTGGTTCCATTGTATAGCCTTCAGCAGTAAGAAGAACCTTGCCCAGGTTGACATGGTTGCAGAGCTGTGAACCTATCTGAGTCTTGACCATACTGCTGAGATTATTGTATCAGGAATCAAAGTTTGCCCTAAGTCACCTAGCCAGAAAACAACAACAGGAAAGAAAGATATAATCAGAAAGCGTATTGGAGGGCTGGAACACGCAGATGTTTGAAGAAATGGGCGCACAACAAAGTAGATCTGGGTTTTCAGCTAAAGATGGCTCTCTAGGTATTAATGGCCGCAAAATATGCCAGGTGGATCCAACAAGCATGAGCCAGCCGTGAGGAGACAGCTTTCTACTGAACCTTGCCCACAGAGGCTGCTGTGTAAACTAGGTCAACTCTTCCTAAATCCACAGCGAGGAACTGCAAACTTGCTCATGGGAAAGCAAGCATCCTTCTTCGCCCTTAAGCACATTGTCCAACATAATCCTAAGAGTGCTTATTGGGTTACTTCTTATCCTAGCTAACGTTTGCTTAAGCTCTCCAGGTGGCAGATACTGTGCTAAGTACCTCACATGAATCATCTTCTGTTGTCTTTATAACAACCCCTGAGTTGGGTACCGATGCTGTTGTGATGCCACAGAGGCGAAGGCCAAGGCTTGAAGCTTGTCCAACATCACACAGCAAGCATGTGACCACAATAGAATTGAACTCCTCTATCTGCCTAATACTAAAGTCTGCATTCCTAACTACCAAGTTCCCGTGGGATGTGGGTGAAGAGAGTTGATTCTTATCTCTGTAGTATCCCGCCATCTCTATAATGAAAGTGGTTGGGGAAGATTTACCACCATTTTTGCATCAGTGACTCATCCTCTTTCTATTGCTCCTCTGAGACCCGAACACTTCCTCTTTACCTTTGCTGATATCTCCAGTGCGATTCTTAGCGGATTTGGAGTTATTCTCGCCTTTCAGTGTGACTTTGTCAATATTTATCCTGATGCCAGGGTTTTATGGACTCTCTTCTATTTAGGGACCCCTCCCACCATCACCCTTCATGGCAAGATGTGTCCTACTTACCTGGCAAAATTCTCAGAACAGGTTGCTGCTGTTCTCTCCAGAAGGAGCTTTGTTCCAATGTCGTATCCACTCTAGCAACGCATGCTGACCAAATCTGCATGTTACGCAGCCCAGGGCTTGCAGATATGGGCAGGGACAGTGATTTCCCCAGACTGCAAGGATGAAGGGGAAATACACATAGCGAAGCCAGTCACGGCTAACCCTTTGAGTTGGTATTTCTGAAAACCCACTTCTTAGTAAGCCATGCAATTGATCATCATACTTAAATGTTCCTGCTATGAGCTGTTGTACACATTTCCTTACCAGTGTGATGTTTATTTTTGCTTTGTTTTCACTCTTGCAACAGGATGCGAATGGCTGACAAAACTTGACCTAACTGTAAATTTCATTGGAGAGCTGAGCAGCATTAAAACCCTTCAGCACAATCTTCACCTGAAGGAGCTCTTTCTCATGGGTAACCCGTGTGCTGACTTTGATGGCTACAGGCAGTTTGTGGTGGCAACTCTTCAGCAATTAAAAGTACGCTTATTCTAATGATGCAGAAATCTCCGAGAAATGAAAACAAGCAACATGCTGTAACGTCTTTTTATTCACAGCACTGTCAGGGAATGTGTGGTTTTGGAGAATGGATTATTCCAGAAAATCAGAACAAATCCTTCGATTTACTGCAACTTTAAAGTTGTTTTAATAGATTTCATAAATTTTTGAAAAATAAATACATTTGTCCTTCCTCGTTCAGAGCACAGCAGAGCTCAGCTGACTCTTACTTGATGAATGCAGATCATAGTCATGGAGGGCGTTTACCATTACTAACAGCAAACTGAAAGCTGAGAGTTTTGCGATGATCACAGCTATATACCTTTGTATTACATTGTCTTACACTGCTGTGCTTTTGTAGCTTTTTCATTGCTTTCTCTTAACTCATTCTCTGTGTTCGTGGTTCTCAGACTTTGCTGTGCTTTGGAGTTCTTGGAGGTGTTTGCTGGGCCACACCCCAGAGTTTTTGTCTCCTTGGTCTTATGTAGCATCCAGAACTTTCCAATTCCTTTTTTTCTTTTTTTATTTTTTTCCTTTTTTTTTTTTTAAGATTCTATCTATTTATTTGACACACAGAGAGATCACAAGTAGGCAGAGAGGCAGGCAGAGAGAGAGGAGGAAGCAGGCTCCCCGCCGAGCAGAGAGCCCAATGCAGGCCTTGATCCCAGGACCCTGAGATTATGACCTGAGCCAAAGGCAGAAGCTTTAACCCACTGAGCCACCCGGGCACCTGGACTTTCCATTTCTAACAGA
>PITA01012249.1:0-62945 GCA_004023965.1 Spilogale gracilis
GGGAACTAGGGTAATCTAGGGAGAGAAACGAAACAACAGAGACTTTGGACACAGAAACAAACCGAGGGACTTGGAGGGAGGGGGGTGGGGGGATGGGAGAGCCTGGTGGTGGGTACTGGGGGCGCCTAGAGCGTGGAGCACTGGGTGTTGGGAATGGGAAAAAAAAATTTAGTAACAATAAAAAATAAATTAATTAATTTAAAATTAAAAAATAAATAAATAAATAAATAAATAAAAAGAAGAGCCTTAGACCTTCACACTATACACAAAAAATAATTTAAAATATGCAACAACCATATATGTAAGAGCTATAAAGATAAAACATAGAGAAGAAAAAAACATAGCAGAAAAAATCTTTGCAATCTTGGGTAGGAAAAATATTTTCCAGATATCTGGAGAAGCCAGATGGTGGGGGAATAGGAGACCTAGATATCTTGAGTCCCAGGAGCTGGATGGTTAGAAAACCAGTCAGAACACCTACAGACTCAACAGGAGATCAAAGAGAAGAAGAGCAGCAACTCTAGGAACAGAAAAGTGATCACTTTCTGGAAGGTAGGACACACAGAGAAATGAATCAGAGGTGATGTTCGGGAGGACAGACCACAGGGAAGGGGTCAGCTCCCAGGCAGCAGTAGAGCCATGGAGCACAAAATCGGAACCTTTAGAAGTCTGCTCCCCTGAGGGCCATCGCCCCAGAAGCTAAGTGAGAGATGGAAACCTTGTGGGGACAGTGTGGTCTCAGGACCCAGGGAGTCACAGGACCCGGGCTGCCTGAGCCTGGCAGAGCTCCCGGGTATCGAAGCAGGGAAGCCAGCTGCATAGACAGAGCTACGGAGGGGGCTCTCAGCTCAGGCTTACCTTAAACCGTGATCTGAGACACAGTCGGGACACTGCTCTTTGAGCAGGACCCCGCGGATGGCAGATACAAGGAGACCCCCTCCTTCCTCCACTGGGAATGGCAGCACTGGAGGGTTCTGTGGAATCTGCTGGGTTCGGAGACTCCAAAAGGGACCAAGTGCCAGAGATAGAAATGCTTGGTCACAGGCCAGGTGACATGGAGTGCGGCTGGAGACCAGGGCGATGGGCGTGATTGACTGGTTTTCTCTGGGGGTGCACTGAAGAGTGGGGCCTGGTCTCAGCTCTGCTGGGCTAGACACTGGGAGGCCGCCATCTTCATTCCTGGCCTCCAGAGCTGTTCAGAAAGCATTCTGGAAAAGCTCCCCAGAGGGAATCTGAGCAGATTGCCTAGCCTGGTTGCTGGCAAGGGAGGGGCATTTCTTTCTCAGGAAGAGACATTTGAGAATCACAGCAACAGGCCCTGCCCCCAGAAGATCAGAGAGACCATCTAGCCAAGACCAAGTTCACCGATCAATGAGAACTGCAGAACCTCAGAGCTAAGGTAATGCAACATATAGAATTTATAGCTTTTTTCCCCATTATTCTTTAGCTTTTCAAAGTTAAATATTTTAACTTTTATTTTTTATTATTCTATTTTCAAATCTTTTTTCTCTTTCCAATTTAACCTTTTTAAACTATTTTAGCTTATCAATACCTTTTTTTAAAAATCTTTTTACATTTTCATTGTTATATTCATATTCTATCCCTTCGTTGTATTAAAATTTATTTCTTGTATATATATAGGCTTTTCTTTCTTTAAATTTTGGGATACAGTTTCTTCTAATAGATCAAAATTTACTCTAAATCTAGTATATGGCTTTGTTCTAGTCTCCAGGCTTATCACATTCTTTCCTCTTTTTTTTTTTTTCATTTCTTCAACCAACTTCTTATCTTATCAATCCCTTTTTTAGAATCTGTTTTAATTTTCATCTTTACAGTCAGATTCCATCCCTTCATTGTGTATACCCTTATTTTTGTACATATATCAGTTTTTCTTTCTTTAAAATTTTGGAAGGTAGTTTCTTCTTCTAACAGACCAAACTATACCCAAAATCAAGTGTGTCATTCTTTTATATTCACCAGTCCTATATATATATATATATATATATATATATGTATATATATATATATATTTATATATAAAATATATTTTTTTCCTCCTTTCTTCTTCCCCAGTTTCCGGTCTCTTCTGATTTGGTTTGTGTATATTTTTCTGGGGTCATCGCTACCCTTTTAGTATTTTGTTCTCTCACTCATCTATTTTTATCTGGATAAAATGACAAGGTGGAAAATCCTCCTAAAAAAAAAAAAGAACAATAGGCAGTACCAAAGGCTAGGGACCTAATCAATACAGACATTAGTAAGATGTCAGAACTAGAGCAGAATGAAAGTTATGAAGGTGATAGCTGGGCTCAAAAAAAGCATGGGGTATACTAGAGAATCCCTTTCTGGAGAAATATAAGAACAAAAATCTAACCAAATTGAAATTAAAAAAGCTATTAATGAGGTACAATAAAAAATGGAGGCTCTTACTGCTAGGATAGATGAGGCAGAAGATAGAATTAGTGATGTAGAAGACCAAATGATAGAGAATAAAGAAGCTGAGGAAAAGACACACAACTACTGGAACATGAGGGGGAGATTTTTAAGAGATAAGTGATACCAAAAGACAAAACAATATTAGAATAATTAAGATCTGAAAAGAAAACACAACTGTTCAAAATCTTTGGCACACAGCAAAGGCGGTCCTGAGAGGAAATATAGCAATACAAGCCTTGCTCAAGAAACAAGAAAGGTCTCAAGTACACAACCTAGCCTTACACCTAAAGGAGCTAGAGAAAGAACAGCAAAGAAAGCCTAAACCCCGCAGAAGAAAAGAATAAAGATCAGAGAACAAATCAATGAAATAGAAACCAAAGGAACAGTAGAACAAATCAATGAAACTAGGAACTGGATCTTTGAAAGAATTAACAAGATTGATAAACTCCTGGCCAGCATTATGAAAAAGAAAAGAGAAAGGACCCAAATTAATAAAATCCTGAATGAAAGAGGAACTATCACAACCAACACCAAAGAAATACAAATAATTATAAGAACATACTATAAGCAACTATACACCAGCAAATTCAACAATCTGGAAGAAATGGATGCATTCCTAGAGACATATAAACAGCCAAAACTGAACCAGGAAGAAATAGAAAACCTGAACAGACGCATAACCAGTAAGGAGATTGAAGCAGTCATCAAAAATCTCCCAAACAAACAAGACCCCAGGGCCAGACGGCTTGCCAGAGGAATTCTACCAAACATTTAAAGAATTAATACCTGTTCTCCTGAAACTTTTCCAAAAAACAGAAATGGAAGGAAACTTCCAGACTCATTTTATGAGACCAGCATTACCTTGATTCCAAAACCAGACAAAGATCCTATCAAAAAGAAGAATTATAGACCAACATCCTTGTTGAACACAGATGCAAAAATTCTCACCAAATATTAGCCAATGTGCTCCAACAGTACATTAAAAGGATTATTCACCATGACCAAGTAGGCTTTATTCCTGGGATGCAAGTTTGATTCAACATTCACAAATCAATCAAGGTGACAGAGTACATTAATAAAAGAAAGAACAGGAACTATATGATACTCTCCATAAGTGCCAAAAACAGCATTTGACAAAGTACAGCATCCTTTCTTGATCAAAACTCTTTACAATGTAGGGATAGAGGGAACATACCTCAAGATCATAAAAGTCATCTATGAAAAACCCACAGTGAATATCATTCTTAATAGGGAAAAACTGAGAGCTCTTCCCCTAGGGTCAGAAACACTGTAGGGCTGTCCACTATCACCACTGCTATTGAACACAGTACTAGAAGTTGTAGCCTCAGCTATCAGACAACAAAAAGAAATAAAAGCCATCCAAATCAGCAAAGAAGAAGTCAAACTTTCACTTTTTGCAGATGATATGATACTTTATGTGGAAAATGCAAAAGACTCCATTCCAAAACTGTTAGAACTCATACAGGAATTCAATAAAGTGTCAAGATATAAAATCAATGCACAGAAATCAGTTGCATTTCTATACACCAACAGAAGAAAGAGAAATTAAGGAGTCGATCCCATTTACAATTGCACCTAAAACCTTAAAATACCTAGGAATAAACCTAACCAAAGAGGCAAAGAATCTGTACTCAGAAAACTATAAAGTACTCATGAAAGAAATTGAGAAAGATACAAAGAAATATAAAAACATTCCATGGTCATGGATTGGAAGAACAAACATTGTGAAAATGTCTATGCTACCTAAAGCAATCTACACATTTAATACAATCTGTATCAAAATTCCATCAATTTTTTTCAAAGAAATGGAACAAATAATCTTAAAATTTATATGGAACCAGAAAAGACCCCAAATATCCAGAGAAAGGTTGAAAAAGAAAAACAAAGTTGGTGGCATCACAATTCTAGGCTTCAAGCTCTCTTACAAAGTTATAATCATTAAGACAGTATAGTACTAGCACAAAAAAAGACACATAGACCAATGGAACAAAATAGAGATCTCACAAATGAATCCTCAACTCTATGGCCAATTTAATTCATCTTTGATAAAAGCAGGAAAGAATGTCCAATGGAAAAAAGACGATCTCTTCAACAAATGGTGTTGGGAAAATTGAACAGTCACATGCAGAAGAATGAAACTGGATTATTTCCTTACACCACACACAAAAATTGACTCAAAATGGATGAAAGACCTCAATGTGAGAAAGTAATCCAACAAAATCCTTGAGGAGAACATAGTCAGCAACGTCTTTGACCTCACAACAGTCAGAATAACTAAAATTAACGAGTCAGGAAACGACAGATGTTGGCCAGGATTTGGGGAAAGGGGAACCCTCCTACACTGTTGGTGGGAACGCAAGCTGGTACAGCCACTCTGGAAAACAGTGTGGAGATTCCTCAAAGAGTTGAAAATAGAGCTCCCCTATGAGCCAGCAATCACACTACTGGGTATTTACTCTAAAGATACAAATGTAGTGATCTGAAGGGACACGTGCACCCAAATGTTTATAGAAGCAATGTCCACAATAGCCAAACTATGGAAAGAACCAAGATGTCCATCAACAGATGAATGGATAAGGAAGATGTGATACACACACACACACACACACACACACACACACACACACACACCGATGAAATACTATGCAGCCATCAAAAAGAATGAAATCCTGCCATTTACAGCAACATGGATGAAACTGGAATGTATAATGCTGAGCAAAATAAGTCAATTAGAGAAAGATAATTGTCATATGATCTCCCTGATATGAGGAATTTGAGAGACAGGGTAGGGGGTCATGAGTGGTAGGAGTGGAAAAAAATAAAGCAAGATGGGACTAGGGAGGGAGACAAACCATAAGAGACTCAATCTCAGGAAAAAAAACTGAGGGTTGCTGGGGGGTTGGGAGGGAGGGATAGGGTGCCTGAGTTATGGACACTGGGGAGGATGTGTGTTATGGTGAATGATGTGAATTGTGTAAGACTGATGATTCACAGACCTGTACCTCTGAAGCAAATAATGCATTATAAGTTGGTCACAAAAATACTTTCTAAATATCTCATCTGAATCACAATTCACAAAATAGAAACATTGGTAAATATAACTTCACCAAAATTCAAAAAATTTTCTCTCCGAAGAATAGTGTTAAGAAAATGGAAAGATGGGTGCCTGGGTGGTTCAGTTGCTTGAGCAACTACCTTTAGCTCAGCTCATGATCCTGGAGTCCCGGGGTTGAGTCCCACATTGGGATCCCTACTCAGCAGGGGGTCTGCTTCTCCCTCTGACCTTCCCCCTCTCCTGCTCACTCTTTCTCATTCACTCTCTCTCTCAAATAAATAAATAAATAAATAAATAAGTTCTTTAAAAAAAAAAGAAAGAAAGAAAATGGAAAGATAAGCCAGAGACTGGGAGGAAAATAGTTGCAAAGCATGTATCTAATAAAGGACTTAGAAGCAGAAAACAGAAAGGAAAGGACTCACAGAACTCAACAAGAAGGCAAATCAACTTAAGAGAATAAGCAAAAGATTTAAATGGATATCTCACCAAAGAAAGTATACAGGTGGCAAATAAGCACATAAAAAGATTCTCAATTATTAAAATTGACAAAATGCAAATCAAAACCATAGTGAGACACCACTAAGCACTCTTTATAATGCCCAATTATAAGGGACTGATAACAGGTGGTGTTGGAGAGGATATGAAGAAACTAGGACCACTGTGTTCCCAGTTCATGGGAATGCATGTGAACACGGCCCCTTTCGAAAACATTCCATGAGCTTCCTCCAAAGTTAAATGCATTTGTCATATGCTCCAGCAGTGTCTTTCCTTGTATTTATCCAAGAAGAAGGAAAAAAAATATCCACACAAAGACGTACACACAAATGTTCATAATGGCATTATTCATAATAATCAATAACTTGAATCCACCCAACTGTCCATCAAAGGCTGAATGGACTAACAAATTTGTGGGTATTCAGATGAATCTCAAAGCAAGCCGGATACAAAAGATTACATACTGTAGTATACCATTTCTATAAAATTCTAGAAAAGGCAAAACTGTACTGATCCAGAAAAGTAGATCACAAAACTTTTGCATAGGTAAAATGTATAGGTGATACAATATTTCCTAAAAGAATGACCAAAATTTAAAACCTTAATAGCCAACCTTTTCTAGCACTATAGACAGGAGAGTTTCTCATACATTGCTGGTAAGATTATGAACTGGAGACCAATCTGAAGGCCTATTTGCATTTGGTATAAAAAATCCAAAAGTGGCTATCTGAACAAGCAGTTCTGCTCTAAGAATTTATCCCGAGGCCATAACTAACCATCTGTAATCAGACAAGTTTATATAGGCAAAAAAATAACAATATTTCAAATGTCTAAAACAGAACATTGTTAAATGAATGAGGGTAAATCCATAAAATGGAATAACATGAAGTGACATGAAAATGTACAAACCTCTATAAAAGCGGCTTATAAATGGACTTTCACAGAAAATATCAATAAAATCAAAGAGTAAATGCTGTGAGAACTACATTCTCTTATCAAAACTATAGAAAAGTAAAAATAAATTAAGAAATAGAAACACTACTATCATGCAATTATTTTACAAACTTATGTTTCAATAACGAAGAAAGAACGACAGGATCAGTTTACAAAAGACTCTATGTAAAACCTGCGGGACTTGGCCAAAGTCCTATGTTGAAGGGTAAACTCAGTTTTAAATACTATAATTATTAATCCAACAATAAAATATTGAAGGATATAAAACATTCATTTCAGAAAATTTAGAAAGAGAAAAATAAATTAAATGTAAGGACATAAATTCAATACTGACAAAAATGACTTTTAATGTTAAAAAATAATAAACCCAGAAGAATGAAATATATGGAGGAAAGAGCAGAGAAAATGGAAATTGCTAGTTTGAGTGACTTTCAGAGTCCTCATTGTCACCCTCCCCTCAGAGACTGTGAAATAACCTTATGGAGTATGTTACTTTTCCATTTTTAAGGAAGCTTGAGCTCGTTGGAATTTGTAGATAGCCTTATGACTTTAGAGTTGAGATACCAAATCCAGCAAGCACAACGTGTAAGACTGAAATATTTGAGTGACTATATAAACCTCTTTAACTTTAGGCAGTGAAGCATCTGCAAAGATGTAAAAAAAAAATAAACAAAACAAAACCAAAAAACACAAAATGGATATATTGACATATGGAGTTGATACAGGTCAATATCCTTACGGTACAATTGTATATAAAAGAGCCTCTCTGCATTTGCACGAAGTTCGGTTGGCAGGTCTAAGCTTTCTGCTGGTCGGCATGTACTTGTTGACTCAATAGTTGTGTGTGAGAATTCATCACAGAGAGACACCGGGCACGGCTAACAAAATCGAACATGGAAGAGGCATCATCACACCATGGGTACAACAGTAAAAAGTGGAAACGACTAAAATGTCCCCCCAAAAGAAATGTGTAAGTAAATTATGATTATCTGGCACAGTGGAAAACCTGATCGATTGGTGAATTGTCCCATGACAAATGTTGATATGTATAAAAATGCATTTTAGGGGTGCCTGGGTAGCTCAGTTGGTTGGGCGACTGCCTTCAGCTCAGGTCATGATCCCGGAGACCCGGGATCGAGCCCCACATCGGGGTCCCTGCTCGGCGGGAAGCCTGCCTCTCCCTCTCTCACTCCCCCTGCTTGTGTTCCCTCTCTCCCTGTGTTTCTCTCTGTCAAATAAATAAAATCTTTAAAAAAATGCATTTTAGAGTTGAACATAAAGTAGAACTCGGTTTTAATATGAATGTAGGCATAGACATAACAATGTACATACTCTGCCCAAGTATGTACAGAATTACTTCTCCTGGGTGAATTTTTAATTTCATTTGCTTTCTTCTTTATTTTCATTAGTTCTATTTGATATATTTTTTGTAATGAACATATCTAATCTTTGTATCATGAAACAAAACTATTTCGCTCTGGATAACAGGCTCAGGGATGCCTGGGAGGCTCGGTCAGTTAAGCATCTGCCTTCCGCTCAGCTCATGAACCCAGGATCCTGGGACAGAGGCCTGCATTGCGTCCCTTGCTCAGTGGGAAACTTGTTCCTCCCGCTGTCTGAGGCTCCATCTGCTTGTGCTCTCTCTTTCCGACAAATAAATAAATAAAGTCTTAAAAAAAAATAAAGAGGAAAGAAAATGGGCTCACAGGAAATAACTACTGACACTACCGATATAACTACTTAAAAATGTAGCCAAAACAAAGACTTAATTGGAAAAAGAAATGGTTTTCCCAATAATATACAATGTTGTGAAGATAGAGTGAAGCATGGCCATCCAACTGCGTAAGGCTTGGCGATCAACTGGTACGAGTTTTCGTAAAGAGCAGCTGAGCAAAGCATAGCAACAGTGTCAGTAAAAGTTCACATGCTTTGACTCACTTTCGGAAATCCAAGGCAGGAAATACCCAGAGATATGGACAAGGGTTATGTAGAAGGATAGTCATACATTTTTTTTAAATCGTGAATTAAAAATCAAAACAGCACACACATCCACAACTGTGGACTATTTGTTCATATGCCTCCAATAATTCATTTAACAAGTATTTGCTGGGCATCTGCTCTTTGACAGATACTGGGGTCTAGTGTTCAGCAAAATAAACACGTCCCGCTTCCTGAAGCCCGTAGCCCGGTTCCTCAGGTGGGAGAGACTGACTCATTCACCCCACATAAGTTAGGTGTTACTCAAGAAAATCATGGGATGCAAATGTGCATATACATTATTACTTTATAATCAAAGAATACAACTTAAAAAAGAGTACAAACGTGTTGTGGACATCTATTTACTATCTTGAGAAGCGATGTGCTTGCCAAATGGAGGAGTACTCTGAGAGAATGTATCATTTGTAAACCATTAGCCACTCAACAGGGAGGAAAGAAAGGCAGCATAAAGAGAGGCCGAATCATTTCCATCAGAGCACTAAGGACAAATAAAGATGTACCCTCCCAAGTTATCATTTAAAGTGTGCGAATATGATCTAGTTTGGAGGAGGAAATTTGAGAGGTGCAGCTCTATAATAAAGTCTAAAAGTAAGGAAATTGTCAACTTGGCTCTTTTCACAGCGTCCTTGGCAAAGGTTTAATCTTCTGAGCGTTCCTTTTTGAACTGTTGTTAGGGTTGCGTCTTTAACAGGTAAAGCAAGTCTACGTTCTTGGCTGCGAGGACAGGCCCTCAGGTTTTAGGATATAGTCCTGACATGGTAGGTTGAGCGTGCTTCGAGGGCACGTGACAAAGAGTTATAAATTAATCCTGTGATTGAGGAAGTCCTCAGAAATACTGTGTCTGCCCCTTGTTTCCATGGGTTGGCTGTCACCATGGCAACCCCTAACTCCAGACCAAAGTTCAGCCACTGTAAATCTTTATGACCATATCCATAGTCCAATGTTCCTTGGGGCATTTTGTCCTTGAAGCGCAAGCTTTTATATTTTACAAGAAGCATTCATTCGACTCCATTTCTAAATACTGGACTCCAAATGATAAGGTCCAAACACAGTAAAAAAAGATCGTTGCTTTCTTTGTTAATCGTAGGGCCCCTGCTTTCCTGAGAAGATGCCTACTGCGAAAAAGACGCTGACATTCTTATCGAGCTTTTTCACAAGCTTTGGGGCATTCATCGTTGTCTGCGCTATGCTGGGGACCCAAGAATGGGTCAGCAGCAGAATCGCCATCAATGACTCTTCTTCAAACGGCAGTCTCATCATCGTCTATGGGCTCTTTCGTGGAAACAGCCACCAAGAATTCAGCCACGGACTTGAGGAATCAGAGAAGGACTTTGGAGGTAAATGAGAAATTAATCTGAATGGGTACCGCGAGAGATTACATTAACTGGGTAAGACTCTTGCCGTCCTCTATTTGGGCCCAAATAACTGTTCAAAAATGATCTCCTTGTAAGTTCTGAGATGGCTTGTAGATGTGAACATATATTTTTAATTTTGAAAATTCGCCCATATTATTCTTTTAGCTCCCTTGGTTCTGGTTGTGTCTGTTAGCACCACGGTCTAAATAATTTTGCAGACACTCTGTTGAAGCAGCATTACCGAGTTTACTGACAAGTGAATGATTACGTAAGTATGTCTAGCAGGAATATGGTATCCAACATAGGATAGTAGGAACAGTATTTTTAGTTGTATTGACTTTATTTATTTTTTAAGATTTTGCGTATTTATTTATTTATTTGAGAGAGAGAGTGAGAGAGAGAGACAACATGAGCAGAGTAAGGGGCAGAGGGAGAATCAGACTCCCTGACAAGCAGGGAGCCCGATGAGGGGCTCAATCCCAGAACTCTGCCTTCAAGCTGAAGGCAGACACTTAACTGACTGAGCCACCCAGGCGCCCCTAAATGCAACATTTGTAAATTATTTAGCACCTGGGATGGACTCTGCAATGAGCATTATTGGCCATGACTCAGTCATTACCTGCTGACTTACAAATGTGCGTCATTTTCTCCCTCGTACAAATGTGGTTTTGAGTTTGAGCTTTAAATCCTGAGCAACGTAGTTGTATCTCCAAGTTATGAAATTTACCTCCTAGACATTAGCAATAGCAGCGTCCCCTCCAGCCATCCAGTAACGTGGCCCGTCTCCTCTAGGAGACCTCAGGTTCTCAGGAAATCAAGGACTATTCCCTCTGCAGCGACTCAAAACTAAGACTTTCAAACACACAGTCACACATTCAGTATGTGAATAGCATTTTCAAAACCAGAATGTGTACTAGTTCCTGAGCCTCCAGACATACTGAAAATTTTTTAAATATGAGATAACAGCTGGGGAATTTTTTTTGATTTTCATGCTGTCTGTTTGGAACCAGTTGGTTCCCATCCGAGATACATGGCTGCCGTGAGAGCCCCAATGACCTGGATCAGGAGAGCCCGGGCGGCCAGGGAAGGTCCGAGCCTGGCTCCAAAGCCCTGTGTGAGGGAGGTGGGTGGGATTACGTGGGGATGGCAGGGAGAGGCATCGTCTAGAACAACCTTTCTGGCACGGGGCCCAGTGGGCAATGTGGGGCCATATGGCAGCATGGAGGAGGCACACTATTCGCGCTTGCTTTGCCTGGCTCCCTACTTTTATTCTTTGTCACCGCAAAGCCAGTCAACTCTCTGAAGGGGCTGCCCAGTGTCCAGGTGCTGTAGAAGGTAAGCCGTGCCCCAATCAGACAGGGTGCCCCCCAACTTGCTCTGGCTGCTATCTGCTGAGGGCTCCCCAGAGCCTAGGGGATGTTCACTGCTGAGGATTTAGCAACTGCCGGACAGGGAACTTTTGTAAACAGTTCTCTAAGATAGCAGAAAGTCCTAGAACTAGAATGTGTATCATGGGGTTCAGCTGCCTCAGACCCTTGGATGTTTTCCCAGGACAGCAGAACTGGAGACTGAAGTGTGGCTGCTGGCCTGCTGGCTTCCTGGGACCACATGGGGCTTATCTCAAATCAGAAACCAATCGTTGGCAGCAAAATAAATTCTATATAAATACCACCTCCTTCCCCAGCAGTGATGCATTAACATTTCCATTTAAGACGCTAATATACCGGCTTCTTGCCCAGGATGAGGTCACACTGAAAATCTCCAAAGAGGCATGAATATCACGAAGTTCTGCTCTATTTCTGCATAGGACTTATCACGTTGCACCAATTTTGGGTGTAGATTTTGAGATGACAGCACAGGATGAAGTGACCAAGGCTGATTTCAACCCGCCGAGAGAATCCAGTCTCCAATAGGCCCACTGGCGGGGAAGATAACCTGTCAAACCTGGCAAGGAAACTCTCCAATATGTGACTAGCTTATGTGGCCAGCGCAGCCTGATCAGGAGATCTTCTAGCTTCATCTGGTGGCCTCTCAGTTTGTCCAATAACTAGATAAAAAGTGACAGCCCCTGTGTCCTCCAGTAAACGCTTTGCTTTTGCTACTCCAAAAGTTCTGGATTGAATTTCAGTCCAAAACATTTCTCCAGAGCAGCTGCTCGGTGAGGGAGGGGCTGGGACACTGAGAGGAGGAATCACACAAGGCTCCTGGGCTTGGTGAAGGCACCATAGCTTCTTCTTTTTTTTTAAATAATTTTTTATTATGTTATGTTAATCACCATTATCTAGAGAAAGGCCCCCGTCAGTTAAATCAGGCAGAGGCGGTCACCCTGACAGTGAAGGGGAGTTTCACTCGTTGGCCCACTCACCCCACCTACAAGTCTCTTTTCTCTGCCTACCTTGTTCTCAGGTGACTCAAAATTGCTCTATTGGCCCAAGATAAAAAGAAAATAATTAGAATAGTAAATCTGCTGCAAAAAATCAATTAATTGCAACAAGACAAACAAATGAGGCTTATTTCTTCCTAGTCCTCCTACTCATCAAGCCCACCCCCACACATTTTACACTTTTCCGAAGAGGAGTGACTTACTATTTGTCCCCAGACACATGACCATTCTGGGTGATGGAGTTTAACAGGGCAGAGAATGCACTGCCCCTCCTCCACGAGAAAACCCAGAGGCTGGGCATGCCGGCTGGGACTTCTCGGAAGACCTCAACGCCTCAGTTTATCAGGGGTTTACTGTGGTCCATGGGTTGAGGTGTCTACCAGGTCAGGCTCCCTGACGACCAGGTGCTTGAGGAGAGGGTGAAGGCAGTTGCCACCTACCCACAAAGCCACTGGCTCTCCCTGAAGGTCTGAGGACTATTGGAAAACCAGAGCAAGGAAGATCTGATGGCATGTGGCTCCTGAAGGGTTAAGTCTCCATGCACAGAAAGCCCGATGACCAGATGACCCATTTCTGTACACTGCCTAGCGCCCGCAGCACATTTTCTCCCTGCTCCCCAGCTGTGTGAGCCATGGCCTCTTTCCTGAGGTTGCTAGAAGCCAGGCAATTAGCTCCGATTGTGAGGTGGTTTTCCTGATTCCAACGCTTGGCCCTGAAAAGGAAGAGGAAAGAACGGAATGTATTTGCTAATTTTGTAGGCAGAGAGCAGCTGTCAGATGCTGGGGTGGGACGTATTCTGTTTCATTCTTGCTAACTTGTCCAGAGTTTCTAGCTTTCATTGTCTGAGTTCTGAGTCAGGAGGGGGCTGAGAGACACATCTGTCATACCTGTGTGGCAGGAAATTCAGATGCTGAAATAGAATTTTAAAAGACAGCAGTTAAAATTAAGATAAATTGTTCCATTAATACAAAGAAAAGTATACGTCAGTAGGCTCCAATTGGACGCCCTTTTGAAAAATCGCGTCTGTTAGAGCTTACCTACAGTCAAAAACAATGCCTAACCTAATTGTCACTTTCTAGTTTCCTCTGAAAAAGTGGATGTTCACCATTTGCATTCAACAACATTCAAATGTTCACCATTTGCAAATGAACATCTATTTACAGCTTTTAGTAAGTGTAGGGAACAGAAATATTCTCCCCACATCAAAATGTCTATTTTCTAGTTAAGTATCCAAATTATTTCTTATTGGCTAAACCCAGAGATTATTTGGTCCCCAGCAGGTTTCTGATTAGAGCTTCAGCTTTCCTCCTTGGTGGCCTGGGAGGAACAGGGTGAGTGGCTAGGGAAGCAGTCCTTCCTCATGGTGACGGTTGGAAACCTCCGAACAGGTGTGTCCTACTTCCCGTTTTTCCCTACCCCTCCTCTGGGGCCATGATCCCCTTGTTTCAAGACAGATGTGCTCTCTGTTAGAGAACCCCTTAACCCTGGCATCTTCACGGTGAGCTGAAGAGCGAGAGTCTCAGCCTAAGCTCAGGGCCTTTAGAACAGCCCAGCCCACGTGGTTCCCTAGAGGGCAGGTGGCCCATCGGACCCCAGCCTTCCACCCAAGCAATAGATGGTGGCAAGTAGGAGCCCATTCGTAGTTTAACTATGTCCTTAGAGTGCTTCCATGCGATGCATCCCACAGAGAGCTGTGCTGAGGACTTGGCCCAGCCTGTGGGTCATTAGCAGACATTGTGAAACAGTCCAGTCACCACTGGGTCCGTGGGAGCTGAACTTTGTTCCCAGGCCTGCCTCTCATGGAGGAGCAAAATGTTCTTGGGCCCAGGTGGTGACGTCATCGGGTCCATGCTGCTGGGCTAATGGCTCTCCTCTTCTGGCCTCTGTGTTCTCCCAGGGGCTTCCCAGGGATGTGTGGCCACACCTGCAGAGGGGCCGGTGCGGGGTCTCTATCCCCACTCCTCTTCCACCAGTTTGGTTTCTGTAGCCTCTCACTGTCCGCTGTCTGGTGCCAGGAAATCGGCCTCCTTTCTAGCGTGCTGCCAATTAAAAATAAAAATCAGAATTAACAATCTAGGTGCTGAGAACTGGAGATAGAAGAGATCTGGTGCGGGTCGTATCCGCTCCGATCGGGGGCAGCTGTGCCGCTCTGGGCCGCGTGCTCGGGGCCCTGGAGTCAGAGGCGAGTGCGTGCAGAGCAGGGGACAGGGGGCAGGAGTTTTGGAATCACGCCTTGCAAAGATCATTCTGGAGATGTGGTCTGTTAATCGCGCTGGGGTTCATGTCTCTCTTCCACGTGGGAGAGGCTGCTAGACAGAGACGAGCCCCTAGGTCCTGAGTGGGTCCAGAGGAAGCAGCAGGACTCCGGGCAAATATCGTAGAGATGCACGTTTGGGCCAAGCACAATGAAGAGCTTTACTTACTTACTTAATTGATTAATTTGTGGGGGTTTTGTTTGTTTTAATTTAAATTTTGTTAGTTGACATACAGAGCAATGTTGGCTTCTGGGGTGGAGCTCAGTGACCCATCACTTCCATCTGAAACCAGCGGAGAGCTTTTAAATAATGAAGGCGCCACGTTGCCACAAGGACCGACCTTGCAGAGACAGGGCCCCTCGCTACCCGGTCGCATGTCAGCAGCAGGCCTGGCTGCTCCCTTCCCGGTGTGCACCACGCCCCACGGCCCCCTCCAGTTCCCAGGGACACTGTTTTTTGGAGCACTCTGGTTCAGAGAGAGAGAGAAGGAGCCCCTAAGCCCTGGAACAAATACTCTTTCCTGGCCTTTCTGGTTTCTGTTCATGAAAGCCGCTCTGTGGCTGATTGTGGTTGGAAACAGGAGGATGGCAGAAGCAGGAGCTCATGGCTAACGGCCCAGGGCATCTGTGTTCCATTTGGCACGAGTGCGTATCCGCGTCTGGATCTTTTTGCGCTTAAGAAATACGCACATTTTATAAAATGCTGTCTGAGCTCAGAGGGATTGAGCTTGGGAAGAGCCCTGATGGTTTACCCACAGGTCACCTGCTGCATTTGAGCCATGTGGGCGCTGGGAACTCTCTGGCTCCAGGGGAGTGCCCTTGCGAAGTTGGCTGACACCTCAGTGACACACACAATGGTCATCTGTGTGTCCCCAAGGCCATCCCGGCTCCAGTTATCTGGTCACCTCTATCAGCCCCTCTCCACTTGGCCTTCTGTGTAATGGGCTCACCTCCAAAATCCCGGGGGGTACCAGATCCTCTCAATCACAGGTTTTCAGTAAGAGTCCCTAAGTGGAAGTGCAGCAGTGCTCGAGCAGGGGACACCATCCCCGGGGAGCTGTGCTGATGCTGGCAGAACTCTGAGGCCGGAATGTCGTGAGGAGGGGTGCCCAGCCCCCTGCAGCTCATCGAGGAGGGCACCCTCATTTCTCGAAGAAATTAAAATTGGAATGGAGAGCTAGTTATCCAAAGTTCTGTGCTTACGCACATTCAAGAAGGGAACGAGGATTCCGAGTTCCCGCCCCTTCCTATCCCTACTCCCCCACCTGACAGGTGCCTCCTGCCTTCCTAACCCCAGAGCCCCAGGCAGAGAGAGTGCAGGGGACTACCGAGGTGGGGTGGTGTAACTCTCGGGTCTAGGACTGGTGTTCGCTTTTTGTGCTCCGTGCTTACCACACACTGCTTTAGTTCTAGAGAAACTGAACAATTCTTCCCAGAGAACACTGCATTTGCTGGTGATCCTGTCCCTGGTCCTCAGCCTGTGCACTTTGCTGCTCAGTTCGGGGCTCACGTTCTACAACAGCATCAGCAACCCCTACCAGACGTTCCTGGGGCCCGTGGGCGTGTACACTGGGAGTGGACTTGGCGGTGAGTATCCCCGGGGACACCGGGCGCTCTGCTCTCAGGCCCGGCCTCCGTGCCCCCGTCCCTCGGCCGCGCCGTCCCACACGTGAGCACACCTGATCCGGGGGTGGGGGGGCCTGGGAATTAAGAAGACCTAGTGTGTGCCAGGCTGTGTGCGGGGCCCTGCGGTTTCTGTTAGTAAACCCACGGCATTTATGAAGCATCTTGGAAATGAAATGGTTTTAAATGCCCTGGTGGAGAGGCAAGGAGTGACATGTGGGCAGAGTGTTAGGGGTTAAAATAGGTAACGCACACCAGTCTTTACTGTTGGATATTGAACGCAAGGAGTTAAACACAATGTGCCTAACTCGACAAAACATTCACTGTTGGCAACAAAACTGCTGTGTGCTGAACTCCAAATTAAGTCCCACATGATGGATGTAACTACACACACGCACACACACCCAAGCACACACGTACACACCTGTATGCGCACATACGTGAACGGACGTATACACATTCACACACACACACTTATTTATTCTCCTCTCCTCCCAATAACAGTCAGTGTGGGCTAAAATCCAAACATGACGCATCTCTATGACCTCCCACAGAGGACCACAAAGAAGGTCAATTAGAGAGAGCGGGACCAGCACCCTTGTGTGGGTGACCTGTGCGCCCCAGGCGGTGCTGTGGGCTGTGGCGAGCTTACTCTGCTTGTGTCCTGGCCAAGGCTGGGGCGGGAAGCAGACCCCAGCTTCGGTTCACAGTAGCGTGGCTCTCCTGGGGGCGTCGTGAGGTGCAGCAGCCACCGCGAATGCCCAGACGCCTGGTCCAGCAGGGCGCCTCGCCCTCGCCAGGCAGCCAGATTTCTTCCGCTCTCTCCCACTCTCCACCTTGAAAACCTGACCTTGAGGAAGGATCTCAAGAAGCCCGTCCTCCCCCTGGGATAACTCTGGAGGTGGCTTCCTGTCCGGGCCAGGTAGTACGTTCTAACAGGGGCCAGGAACTTTCTAACACAGGAAAGGGGTCTGCATATTAAGGTGTCAGGAAGCCTCGAGGACGACTGGGCAGCTGCCTCTCGTCCTTCATGAGAGGCCATCCTTGCACAAGGCCGGGCTAGGTGGTGGGAAGAAATCCCTGGATCTCGGTGCTACAGGCGTCCGTGTTGGCATGCTGGCTCTCAGGGAGGGCTGCCCTGCCCGTAGCCCTTGGCCTTCTTCAGGCTAACAGTGGAGAAGATGTGAGAGCCAGCTCCCGGTGGGAGCTCAGGGGAAGGCTACGCAGCTCACTGCCCAAAAGGGGTTGCTTTTAGGGCCACAGTCTGTAACCATTCAGCCGGGCCAGCGGTGAGACGTGGGGCTGCAGGTCTGGCTACATGGCACCTCCTTGGTTCTGAGGGTTTGGGGTCCGGCTGGGTAAGCCACACCGACTGCGACTTGCCCTTTCCTTTCTTCCTGTGGCTTTATTACCTGGTGGTAAAAACAAACAACCTCTCACCATCCTCGATTTACTGGGCATCCGCTGTGGGCCAGTCCCAACAGTGCTGTGGAGTGCTCTGATCTCACCTGGAGTCAGCCTGAGGGACTTGGTTACAAACTCAGACATCCTCTTCCAAAGACCGGGTTTCATCTCCCCAGGCTATTTCTAGGATTATAGCTCACCTCATTCAACCCGAAGGCAAGACTCCGTGGCACTCTTTGCCAGAGTTAGAAATGTATTATTTTAAATTTTGTTCATATAATTAAGCAACTAAAGAAAGTGGCGGCTTCAGGTATGGCTGGATTCAGGGTCTTGGCCCATACCATCAGAACTCTGATTCCCTTCGGTGCCTGTCTCTTGATTTTCCCTGGTGTTAGCGGTGGACCAGCCCCCTTTGAGGCAGGTTAGCTGCCAGAAATCCCAGAAAAAGGACTTCTTTTCCCCCAATCTGACTTTCCCTGGACTTGTCCTTCCCCACCGCCAGAGCAATCTCCAAGGCCACCAATGGGCTTGAACTCGTTGGCTGACCCACCCAATGGCTGGGACACCTGACCCCTTGGAGCTGGGGCTGGAGGCAGCTCCAAGAGGAAAATCAGGTGCAAGCAAAAAAATCAGGCCCGCAGGGACAAGATGAGACCGCGTTGCAGCCCTACGCGCTGCAGGGCTCAAAGCCCACTGCTTCATCGACCTTGTTTCTGTGAGCTTAGAGTTTCCAGCTCTTTGTCTCCACAGTCGAGGACAAGCTAACTGGGCAGAGGTCAATGCGTGTCTGTGAAATGAAAAACACGGGGCCGGCGGCCTTCCCTCAGGCCCCGTCTATTGCTAACAACAAAGAATCCTCTGACAGGGACGGAGCTTGTGGGGCGTTCCTCCTTGGGCTTGGGGCAAGCTCTAACACAAAGAGGCCGTCAGGTTGGCAGAAACAACCTGAGACATAGAAGTGTAAGGAGGAGGTCTGCATGCTGGCAGGGTCACAGGGAGATCTTTGTGGCAGGGGGCTTCGCGTGCGGCCGCCTTTGGATGCCCCTCCTGGCCTCTTGATCCCAGGGCTCTGAGAAGCCAGACTTTGGCCCTGAGTTTGCCTCTGGGGACTCTCGATTTTCTTCACGTGAGCTTTGAGTGTGCAGAAAGTGTGGGAACTCTGTTTAGGGGAGATGTGGCCTGCAGGAGGCTTTTACGCACAAAGACACCACTGGCATCCCTGCTTTGGGTCATCTTGCCTGAGACTCTGGCCCCCGGGGTCAGGCTGGCTCTCGGCGCTCTTGAACCGGAGAGAAGTGCCACAAATCCCTCTTGGGGCTGGATGTGAACAAAGGTGAGCTTCCTAACATGGTTCGGAAGGAACAGGAGCATATTCTGCTTGGAGGGAAACACAAGAGCACCACAGCCTCCCAGGCTCCTGTGCACCCTGACCGCAGCCTGCCCTTCACCCCACAGCGGCCTGGAGTGGCCTGACCCTGACCACAGGGGATATCACCATAGATTGAGAGAATGTTGCGGCCTGACAGAACTTTACAGATTGTTGGAGACTCAGCCCAGGAACCCAGAGAACAGGAGGTGATGGGGTAGGTCACATGGCCTGATGGGAACAGGCCAGGCCTGGAGGCAGTGTCCTGTGGCTTCAGGAGCTCCCTCTGCTAGCACAGGGACCCCTTTTTCCCTCTGTAAGTTCCAATCCCAGAGAGCCAGAGAAGCAGACAGGGAGAGGCAGCCCCTCCCTGCAGGGCTCAGGCCAGCACATGTCAACAGCGGCCCCTCGCCACTCAAATCAAAGCCAAGCACGTCCCACCACAGAGAAGAGTAGGTAACCCTATGTTTTCACCCTGCGCTTTTGTGACTCAGGTTTTACAAGAAATTTCATAAGAGAATAATGAAGGATAATTAGGGAGTGTGAGACTCGTAGAACATCACAGGAGGGGGTCTTGATGTCCAAATTATTGAGAAGTAAAACCATCACCCTGAACATGAAATCTGTCATCAAGGACAGTGCATGCATTCTCCTCACACAAAAGCCCTCACATCGGGGCCTTGGGGGGATTGAGAAAAGTCTCTGGGTGTGGCCAACAGCCAGGACACGTTTACTTCAGAACATCTGTCTAGTTGTGTGTGAATGTTCTCCGAGATAGGCAACTGTCCCCCACCATCAGTCTCGAAACATTCCATCAGCTTGGACAGCACCCTGTCCCCTCTGGCCAATGCTGCCTCCCCACTCCCAGCCCAGGCCCATTCCAACCAGCCATGAATCTGCCCTTTGCCTTGGTCTGATCCCCTTAGGAAGGTGAGGAATGAAGTCCAGAGAAGCCCCAGAGCCACGTGGACTCCAGAGCTCTGCTCTCTAACTGGGCCAAGGTGACTGTCCAAAATCACTACCAAGACACACTCTCCAGGGGAGGACATTGTGGAGAATAAAAAAGGAAGAAAAGACAATTAACGAACTCTCTTCTCACACAAGTTTAGCGAGGAGACCCTTCCTGCTTAAACACCATACTCTACTGTGAGCAGAGTAAAAGTTCAGGCTCTGAGCCAGTGTCTGAGGCTCTCCGGGACAGTGTCCTCCTCTGTAGTTGGTGCTCAGGACCCTCAGAGAGGCTCCCCAGGGACCAGGTCCTGTCTCAGGATCCCGGAGGCTCTGAGCTCACTGCCCACCCCACCCTGTGCATCTTCATGTGGACTGCCGCTTATGTCTGCAGTGCTCTGTCCTTCGAGTCCTTGTTCGCCCGTCCAGTCCTCTCTAGAGAGCTTGACTCTCCTGTCTTCTCATTCTTGAGTTCATTCTCCATATTCCCCGCTGCAAGGGCTTGAACCGTACATTTGCTCTTGGACGGACGCTGCCCTCTGCCTTTAGCGATTCGTGCCTAGAATCTAGCCCAGGTCTTACACGTGCTATGCCACCCAGTGCCCAGAGGACTGTAACCTCCCCCCATGTAGATATTCCGTACATGCCTATGGAGCACAGGTCCCATTAAGAAAGAAAGTGACATTAAAAAAGCTATCACCATATAATTTATGAGACCAAATCTTCTTTTCAGCTTTCTTTGTCTTGGTGGCCATGATACTGTTCGTGGGGAACACACAATCCAACCACCTCTCAGAAGACCTGGCCCAGACGCTGTACCCGCTATACCCAGCAGCCGCCTACGGAGGCACGACCCACACCTATGGGTACTCCTTTTGGCTCACGCTGCTCGTCGTTCTTCTAAATATTATCTCCGTGGTCATCGTTGTTTTCTACCAGAAGGCCAGATACCAGCGAAAGCAGGAGCACAGAAAGCCCATGGAATACGCTCCAAGGGATGGAATTTTATTCTAAATTCAATGTTATGTTATGTTGGCATTAGTTCTATTCCATCGAACAGCAGCTCCCGAGCGGTTGACTGCCTCTCTCGTCTGGACAATCAGCAAGGTTAAGTGTGGCCCTGGCTGACTGTCATTTTGTGATCGTTTTGTAGCTCATGACACTGCATAAATGATGTCGCCTTGCAAAGGGTTCTTCCCACAAGGGTGGGGAAGATGAAGGGAAAATCCATCCAGTCCACGCGGTGTTCAGAGCAGTAGAATGGTTCCGAAGCTATGGAACCTCCCGACCCGGTATCACTCTCTAAGACAATAAAGGTTTGTGGTATGTACCTTTCCTTTAAGTAGCTCAAAGCACTTTAGCACCTAGGAACTCCTTCTCCTCTGGAGGGACCAGGTGTTTTTATTCCACTATAGGAATGAAGACTTCTAGGTACAGAAGGATTTAGAACTCATCTTTCCAGGATCAGGTGATAGAGGCAAAAGGTGGGTGAAAGTTTGGAATAAACACCCTGGTCCTCTGGGCCCCTGGTTCCTGGCATAATTCAAACCCAGTGGTGGGTAGAAGTGCTGATATATGACCTTCAAACCCATTTTTGAGGTGCCAAGGGTCAGATTTTGTATGGAAGAGACTAGGAAATGAGAAGATTTAAGAAAGATGAAAATGATAGCCCTGTAGCCTTCACACTAGGGAGGCTAAATGTATTTTTGGTTTAAAAGGATTGTAGTGAATTATTCAAAAGGGAAATGTAATGCTGCCAAAAGTCCTAGGAACCAGCCCTTTGCAGTTGACACAGTGTAGCTGGTGGGATGAGAGTGCATCAGCCATCCGTGAATTCCAGCCCAGCCAGAGGCCTAGAGCACTCGGCTTGCTCTAGGGTGGGCAGATAGAGTGAAGGGCGGGCAGATAGAGAACACAGATGCTGGGTTGTTAAGGACGGATGGGTCAAATTGGTTTGCAAACAAAAGAACTCAACGGGCCACCAGGAAATTTTTGAAAACCTCCAGAATGCATTAGATCTACTCTGCCAGTAGGATAGACTTCTAGAAAAATCCTTTTGAGGATCTTTTGTGATTGAATATTCCACAAGTTAGCCAGGTTGAACATTGACAGGATTCTGAAATAATGACCCATCATGTCCTGATTGAACCGAAGTCAGAGGGAGCAGAAGTTTAGTGTAATTTACACGCTTAGTGTGATTTACAAAGAAGCAGCCCTTTGGACAGAAACATCTCCTTTATGAGGTTCTTAGGAATTCATGACTTCTTACTATTTTTTACAAATCCATCTCAGAATTAATATTCTTCACTCAAGAGACGCCCATTGAATACCTATGATGTGATTAGCAGTGTGCTAACGCAGGTCCTTGCCGCGGCTGGGCTTACTGTGGAGAAGGCAAGACAGGCATTCCAAGAGCAGCTGTTAAATTCCACGCAAAACAGGGACTTAGTCACCAGACTGTGCTAATCCTCAGAAAGGTCAGTCCTCTATAACCACCCACCCCAAAGTGAGGGTTACTCTAATAAATTAACTTGTTGTGAAACTTGGAATATATTAAAAATATGATTCTCGACAAGGAAAAAAGTCTTACATTTGTTGAAGCTAAAAGCATTTATGTTCTTTGAAGGTTGCATTTTATATCGGATCTTGATCATGTGGACCCCCAATGGAAGAGGCGGTGTGCGTGGATGGCAGATCCATGCAAATGATCGCCGAGTAGGCGGGCGCTCACACCCCGTGTTAGTGCAAAGGACACCACAGGAAGGAAAGACCATGTTTACTCATCTCAGAGTGAGCATCCCTTGGTTTCTTTGGGGGACAGACTCTCTAATGCTCATACCACAGATGCCCTTTAAGGAACCACTCAGAGAAGGTACAGGGAAGGACGTTTCATAGTTCTGGAGACGACACACTTGACTCCCTCTTACTGTGTCTGAAGGTAGACCGTAATGAAACTGTGTGTGTGTGTTCCTTAGAAATTCTGTTAAGGAAGAACAAAGTTTGCAGACTACTCAAAGATGTAGACATGACTTCATTAAGATGCATTACATTTGTGGTAGTGGAACACAGAAAACATCGTTTTCAAAGTCTGAACTGTTCTGTGCAATTAGAATGTTTCAGGCATCACGACATGACCCCTTAATTAACCCATGGGCTCCTATTATGACGAGCATAGGTTCACCACATTTGCAAAATAAATAAATCATATAGAATAGTGTACTCTTCAATTTTATAAGAACATAGGGACTATGGAGATAATTTTAGGGAAATGTATTCTCTACCCTAATGTCAAAGGGATTATTGGCCCCCTCCCGACACTGAACTGATACTTGCAGAGCACAGTGGGAGGCGGGGATACCCTCCGGGTAAGCTTTGTTATCACTCTTATACTTTTATTTGATCATCTCAAAATACCCTGTGGATGAAGCAAGGCAGGAAGCATTGGTTCCTTGGAGGTGACACTCTTGGGGTGTCTGTAGCGCTCCAGCAGCAGCCCCACACGGCCATACACGAGTGGCCGTCCCATGAGTGACACAGGCCATTATGGGTAGACTGCCCGGCAGCCTTCTGCCGTCTGGGGCTGCTTGTGCTCCTGGAAGCCGGGGGGCACCCACATGCTGCAAAGGGCCAGCAGGCACCAGGCAACACCCAGGAGCAGGGTCTCCTGCCTGTACCCCCCACCCGGCGACCATCGTCCCACTACTGAGGGCAGACCCGGGAGCGGGGTTAGTTGCCTGATCCGAAGTCGTTCTGCAGCCTGAATAAGGCCGTGGGCACAGCGTGGGTGGGAGCAGATGATTCTGAGGCAGGAGCCTTTCTGATTCTGAAGTCGCAGCATGGAGAGACCGGTCCTCGGTCCCTGAGCCACACACTGTGCTCTCCTGACCCCGGCCCCCAGCACCTGCCATCCCTGCCAGAGGGGCCATGGGCAGATAAAGCCTTCAGCCTGGGCTATGGAAGTCAGACCCTTCCATCGCAGCCCTGTTCCCTGTCCTCACCCCCCGAACACCCCACCACCCAGGACGGGAGGAGGCAGCTAGAGGCTCTACCTGAGAACTGCTCTGGGATCTCGGAGCCAGCCCCATCGCGGCCCCTTCTGAGCTTCTGTTTTTCTTTTTTTTTCTCTTGACTAAAAAATAAAACATGAATAATAGAAATGACCATCAGTGTAGGATGGAGAGGGAATTCTGGAGGCAGGCTGCCCAGGGTGGAGAAGCTATTTCACCTCCGAGAGCCTCATTCTAATCATCCATGAGATGGGCTGACAGAAGCAGGATTGGCTTTCAGGTTATGGGAAGGGACCCCAACAAGGTGTGCAAAGGGCCCCTGGCCCTTGAGACCCAGCGGCCGTCCTCCTCCGTCAGGGACCCTTCAATACTAAACACCGTAATCAAGTCCCAAGGGGAGTGCGTATTGCCTCTCTGAGCTACTGCAGGCCACATAATTCTCTTGCTCTGCAATTAAGCAAGCAATAGACAACTTAGACCCAGGGAAGTCGGTAAACCCAGCATCCGAGGCTGGCAAGTGGCAAAGCAGACGTCAAAGCAGGCCTCAGACTTTCATTCTCTTCAGCCTATATTTGACTCAGTTCTATAAGCATCATTTGCACCAGGCCGACAGCTGGGGGAGGACCCGTGGGGACCACAGAGGGAAAGGAGTGTGGTTCCCACAGAAAGTGTGACCTCCTGGGTGTGCCCAGCACATTTCGCCACCGTGAGTGTGAGTCCCCCCGTGGCTCTCGCTCCCTCAGAACCGAAAGAAGTGGTTGGCTCAAGCAAAGGGCACTCACCTTCAGCCGGGCAGGGTGCTAGCGCGAGCTGGGGAGGGTGGGGTCTGGGTGACAGGACACGCCCTGAGAAGCCAGCACATCCTGCAGCCAACGGACTTTGTGCTCCTAAAAATAGAAAGAGGACCCGGTTACTCATGATGACCAGGGTCACTGCCTTCCTAAGGCTGTTCTCAAGGAGGAACTGAGATATGTGGGAAGCCCGACTCGTACATGCCCAGTGTCGGAGGCCCCGAAGAACGCCCAGATTCTGTTCCTGTTCCCCACGCTCTTCCTGCGGTGTGTTCCCACACAGCCCAGTGACTGAAAATGAATTACGCCGGCAGAATTTCTGCCAACATCCTATCTACTGCTACAGTGCATTTGTGTTTGGGGCAGGCTTTAGATCACAAAAGCTCTCTTTTCAGAAGGTTTCATTGTTTCGTCGAAAAGAAAAATTTAGGTAGAGGTGCATTGCCTTTTACGACTCTGAGTTTTAAAGACACTGCTTTGAAAATGAATGCTCCTCCTACGGCCCACGTCATTCCTCACCAAAAGGGTTAGACTTTTAATGTTTAACCATGACCCTTTGTGAAATGCTCTGCTCCTCCGGTTATCTTGAAGCATGCTACTTCAACAAAGTGTCCAACGGGCAGATCGCTCTTCCAGAAGAGGGAGCTGGCGGCTTCTCAAGTTCTGCACACAGCAAGGTGGAGCTGGGGGACAGCTGGGTTGTGGGCCTCGGGGCTCTGCTGGGAGCAGCAGCCAAAGCAAAGGACCACCTCTTAGTGTGCCCTCCCCTAAATCCGGGAGGTTTCACTGGATCCTCATAGCAGAAGCATGGGCTGGTTTATAACCAATCACATTTTTTTAGACGATTGGGAGAGGCTGAGCGGAGATTCCATTCTAGACCCTCAGTCAGGTCTCCTGAGAGGTAATGGCTGGGACCAATCGTCCTACAGGGGCACCGTGCATGCATACGAAAGGGTTGTAAGAAGTCTCATGTGCACCTCCAACCATTAGACCTTGGCCTCCACCAGGTGTCCCCCAGGCATGTGGCATTTGGGGTGAACTGAGTTTACTGGGTTCTCCAAGTGTTTAATTGGGTAATCATTCACCTTTTGATAAAAAATTTAACCATTTTCACCAGACGCTACACACTGTGTGTAATCTTGACCTATGTACTCAAGATAAGACTCACCCCTTGTTCATGGCCCCAACCCAGTTGAGTAGGGATGGAGTAGGGATTGAGTATTCCTAGTAAAGATGGGCAGTATAGTCCAGAACATGCTTCTGTATTAACAGACTGAGGTGTTAGTGAAGACCTCTAGTGCACAGATAGTTACTGAGTGCTCCGTGGGTGTAAGACACAGAGTAGGAGCTCAGGACCCTCCAGCGCACGATAGACATGAAGCTTCAGTGCCGCTGGGGAGACAGACAAGACGGACATCACAAGGTGGCTTTCGAGGCAGAATCACTGAAGGCCCTGGGAACATCCTGCAGGAGACGCTGAAGATTCCCTGAGAACGTTTTGGCCTTCGCTCCTCTCCAAACCCTGACCTTGAACAGCAGACTTCGGTGGGGATCTAACCCGACCCACTGGTCACACGGAGGAGTCAGGGAAGCCGAAACACACTGAGCTTTCTTGTCTCTGTGTCCTCATTTGAAAAATAACAATAAAATGGGTAGAAGAATTAAGGAACCTCTAAATTCTTCTTTTTCTTCTTTTTATTTCATGCAATTGATTTTTTTTAAAGAAACATTTATATGAACACCAAATATGATCAGGTTGAGTTTTCAAGTATAGAGGACACCTGTAACAGGTGTGTTCCAGAGACCATTCCCGTAAAATTTTATTTTCATGAATGCTTTTATTCCACAAGGGACATAATGAGCCTACTAGGTGGGGACCTTGCTTTCCTGCAGTGTGGTTGAAATGTTATCTTCATATTTTGCCTAACAAAAACAATGAATGAGTGATGACGATTGATAGGATGTGAAAAGTTCATTTTATGCCCCAAAACAGGGGATCTTTGAAAAACAACACAAAAGGTTATTTTCTAGGCTCTTCTTTCATTTGTCACTTATGCTTAGGTGCCAAGAGCCAGTGGTACATATGCTGTTGAGACACTCCAGGGTCATCCCTCTGGGAGCTCCATGGCCTTCTACTGAGCATCCCAACCCACGGACATCTCACCGCCAGCTCGCAACGCAACTCCTCAGCAAGACTTCAGTAGCTCCTCTCTGACCCAAACCAATTAATGCCATACCAACTCCAGTGTCACCCAGTGTAAATTGTCTAGCTTAATGCCTCCATGAAAATGTGTCCATCGTGGACTTGTCCAATGAAACAAAAACTTGTAAAGGGTTTTGATGGCAAGGTGGGAGATTCATTGTCTTTGGAGAGGGCTGTAGAGGTTGGTAGCATTGAAGACGCTGAAAAGCTTTTGTTTACTTGGGTCCATTCTGCCCATATTTACCTGAGATGTTAAAATTATTATAAGTATTCACAATAATATTTATTTATTTAAAAAAATCAATAAACAGGGGCTCCTGGGTGGTTCAGTCAGTTAAGCATCTGCCTTCAGCGTGTCATGATCTTGGAGTCCTGGGATCAAGTTCAATGTTGGGCTCCCTGGTCAGGAGGAGTCTGCTTCTCCCTTTCCCTCCTCCCCACTGTGCTCTCTCACTCTCTCTCTCAAATAAATAAAATCTTTTAAAAAGACAAAAATAAAAATCAATAAGCACATTACATGCTAATAATATTTTAATGGAAAATGTGAAAAATTTTAAAACAAAAATATGAATCTCATCAGTGTCTGGCTTTAATAGAAGACAGCTGGATTCTCATGTCTGCTTGGTCCTCCATCTGTCATAAGTTATTTTAAATCTGATCACTCATAGAGATATAGTCAGGGAAGGGAGGAGTATTTGTATAGTCTTTTTAGAAAACCACAGATATTATTTTTTATACTACACCAAAACTTGACAAAGAGTCATTGCTTAAAGGTCAATTGTGATGTGAAATCTGCACCTACATGAGCGAATTTTTCCTTCTCCGTTACATGAAAACATTGTCTTGGTCTCTTATGTTGTGAATGGAACTTTCAGCCATGCATCACTTTGTAACATCAGATACTGGTCACTTAAAAAATACCAGTTCTCAGGGTGCCTGGGTGGCTCAGTTGTTAAGCATCTGCCTTCAGCTCAGGTCATGATCCCGGAATCCCAGGATCGAGCCCCGTGTTGGGCTCCCTGCTCCGCAGGGAGCCTGCCTCTCCTTCTCTCACTCCCCCTGCTTGTGTTCCCTCTCTAGCTGTGATTTTCTCTGTCAAATAAATAAATGAATAAATATTTCTTAAAAGATTACCAGTTTACTGAATTACGTGGATCTTCCAAAAGTTGATAAATTCATTATAAACACTGAAAATTCACTTTTGTAAATACTGCCACCGATTTCATCAGAAAGATCTGTACGTATTGGGGAGCTAGTGAGCTCAGCTCGGCAGATATTGTAAGTTTTCCAGAATTCCAATCTTTACTTGAAAGCTTAAATTTTATCATAGGCAACGAACACTATCAGCTGTCTTTCTTGAAGTGACAGACTCACTTTATTTATCTAGGAGAAAATGTTGCCAAGTTTGCAATGCTGAATAATATAGTTGGTTAGTCTTTCTTCCAAACCAAAAGGGAGTTCCACGAAAAAGGCAGCAGAGCTCACAATTCAACGAACCGTGTGTGAGGGCGAAGAACACAAGGACATCAAGTGCACTTTGACACATACATCTTCATTTCTGCTGAGGTATAAGCAATTTCACTCACCATCGGTTTTCCACCATCAGTTCAATATCAACCCAGTAAAAAATAGGCAAATAACGTCTTAGTGTTATAATGAGAATAGTTCTGACCTCATAGACCGCATGTGGGAGTCTCAAGAACTGTCAGGAGTCTGGGGTCACTCGTTAAGAGCTGCCTCTAAAGATATTTCCCATCAAAACTCTGCCATTTGAGAATAAGTGAGCCAACTAAAACTTATTAAATAAAAGACACATACCTGATTTTGGTCTTTCCATTGATTAGGTTTCAGTGGAGGATCGATTTAAGAATTGAAAGGGTTCTGGATCTTTAAGACAATCTTCTGTTTAGTTTGTTACTATCCACTTCCCATTGAATAAGTGTCTCTGAGCCTTTGGGCAACAGCCCCTTCCCTTCTCCATGGAGACCAGTTAAGAATCCAAGTTACTTTGACGACCTGGAGGTTATATCTCCATTAAAAAGCATTGAAGAGTTGCTCATTGATTTAGAGAAAATCAACTCATTATTTCATGGGTCCTCAACAAGGAAGTCTGAAGTCAACATTTCCAATAGGTCTGGAGCACATCCAGTCTATGGGGCCCAGACTCTCATGGTGTGCGTCCACCTCCGTGGCATTGTTAATCTCTGTGTGTTTACCACCCCGAGGCTCTGCTCCGTAACTTAGAATTAACTTTCTTCTGGAGGGCTACGTGATGTTTTTACAAAAGTTCATATTGTTGCAAAGCATTCGCAATCATAATTTCCTTGTCTTAAAGAATTTGCCTAGAGGTTAATAGGAAGTGTATCTAGTGCTGTAGAAATCAGCTGTGCTTCGCACGTGGAATCTGATTTTAGGTTTTAAAATAATAAGCCTGTTTTTGTTGGAGCAGATGCTCTCTCTGGGAGGTTCACAAAAAGACCTAGCATGAGATTTTCATTAGATCTTGAGGGAAACCTGCTTCTAGAATGTTGTTTGAAGCCTCTGGCTTCTGTAAGTTTCATTTTAGGCTGAGCTAATCCATAATTTTCTTTATTTCTATCTTTAAATGCAGGAAAAGGGGGCGCCTGGGTGGCTCAATTGTTAAGCATCTGCCTTCAGCTCATGTTGTGATCCCAGTGTCCTGGGATCGAGTCCCACATCGGGTTCTGTGCTCCACGGGAAACATGCTTCCCCCTCCTCTACTCCCCCTGCTTGTGTTCCTGCTCCTGCTCTCTCTCTGTCAAATAAATAAATAAAATCTTTTTTAAATATGCAGGAAATGAAGAAAACAAAGAAAGGATCATTTTATTGACTCTTCAAAATGCAGAAAATGTTTTTAATGAATCCGGGCTGGGTTTTGAGTCTTTAGGCACCTTGATCTGGGACATCTCCGCTTCCAGCTCTGCGAAACCAGTGTCCGCTGTTTCAGTCCCTGAGCAGCAGCCCGAGCTGACCACGACAGGCTCTTTGGACCCGCTCACTAAAGGAGCCACCAGCAACTTGAGCACAGGTGGCCTCAGAGGTCACTGTCTTGATCAGCACCAGTGGGCAAGTAGCAGCAGGTGAAGGAAAGCAGTGAAGTGGACAGTGACCCTTGGGTGGGGTGGAGGGAAGGGGCAAAGAGCTACCCCAGGCATGTACCCCTACATGAGGATGAATGGTAGCAAAGAAGGAAGAAGAACCCTCCGTGCGGTGAACGGTCAGCGGCGTATGCTAGATCTGGAGGATGGCACGTGCTCCTCTGTGTCACAGGGCTGCTGTTATCTGTGCCCAGCAACTCATCCCAGGTTCAGGGAGGGTAGCTGGTGCCCAGGTCAGGAGCAGAGAGATAAGGGCTTTCCAAGACCATTGTCTGAGCTGTGAGTATGTGAGGAAGGCAACGCACATGGCTTATGCCTGTCGGGGGCCCAATGTGGGGAGAAAGGAAATCCAAGAGCTTCCAAAGGAGACTAGATATCTTGATCGCTACCAGCTAGACATGAGAAGAGACAGCCACAATTTTTGTGGGACACCAAGGGTGGTGGCAGAGGGAAGCATTTTCCACAGGGAAGACCTTGTTGGCGGCAGAGAGGAATGAATGAGGCCATTCATCATGGCTCCTGTGAGTCACCTTAGCAATGTCCTGACCAGAGGTGTGGAGAAAGCCTAGTCCATGTGCTCCTTACCCCTGGGAACACCTGCTCTGAGGAACAGTCCTGCTTCCTTCTAAGAACCACGATCAGAGAGAGAGTGACCAGCTATGCATCAGGAGGTTCACAACCTGCCCAACTTCACCCAGACGTCATGCTCGGATGCCCTTCAACCCACGTCAGTGGAGGCCGAGCTCGAGGGGCACGGCTGTCCATATGGTGGTGACAGCTGGTGTCCGGCTCATCGCAGGAGGGGCCCCGAGCTCTCACGCAGCCCTCCTGTGTGGGGACCCGGGAGAAGCTAGCAGTGTTGGCCAACACCCTCCTCGTAGGACCTGCCCAGCGTGCACTCCCAGCATCGCCCCGAGGTAACGTGTGATTGGGAAAGCACCGAGAGACGACCTTCACTCTGCCTCCCACGTGCGCACGGAAGGAACAGCAGAGCCCACGGAAGTTCCCCTGCCCAAGGGAGACAGAGCAGCAGGGCCCTGCAGTGGGCGGGCTCTCTGACCCCGCGGAGGGGCCTCGGGTCGGAGGCGATGGGCGTTGTCAGGCTTCTTCAGCTGAAGGTGGACAGTGAGGCCAAGAGTGTTCTTTGGAACAAATAAATAAATATACTAAAGAGAAAAAAGAGATACTTTTTAAAAAGTGTTTTTCCAGTTTGGGCACTCACACGCAGTTGAGTGGGGTGTTGACCATCGGGAATTTGGGGTTCTGCAGCCCTGAGTGTGGGCCTGCTTCTGTCTGAGAACCTGGTCCCCGGCCAGGTCCTTGGAGGTCCCAGAGGGATGCGCCCGTGTCCCCTCGTGCTGGCTCCATCTCTTCATCTGGGAAGAGGGGGTAATAGCAGCCCACCTCAGACTGCTGTATGTTGTGCAAGGCTCCATGGGATGGGCCTTGGGGCGGCCTGGCCGGGCCGTCCCCTGACGTGGCAGGCCTATTGTGACCAGTGTACATGATCATGAGAAGCCACTGCAGCTCTTCATGTGAGTCAGTGAGCACCCACCCAGCCTGCAGTTGACGCATTTCCAGATGTTAGAAGGAAGGCGGGGAGGGGAGGGCTGGACACAGGGCCAGGTGGGGCCCGGGTTCTGAGGGGCTGTTGGGGAGGAAGGGGTGGCACTGGGACCCCAAGGAGGGTCTGATTGAGGAGGGTGGAAACCACAGCACTGACTCATTGCTGAAGACCCAGCCACCAAAGCACCTTCCGTCCGTCCAGGCCTGTGGCTTGGGGCGGGCTGGGAGGCCCGGGGGGCGGGGCAGAGGCGCGGCCAGCAGGCATTCCTGGGCCCTGCAAGCCCTCACTAAGCATCGTTGTATCTGATGATGTCCTCGTGGACTTGTGGGGAAGTCTCGCTACGGGAACTGAGTGAATGACTTTCTGTCTTGGGAAGACAGCTGCTCAGGGGGCTCTCGAGGCTGGGGACATGGGGAGGAACGGCGCTGGCCTCCCTGAGTGAGGGGGAAGCAGAGCTGCTGGGGGCACGTGTGGGGGAGCTGCCCACACCCCAGCTTCTCCACGGGGAATGCGTCACTCCCATTTTCTAGGGTAGGCAGTGCAAAAACACTCTGTTAAGCAAAATGTAAACAACCCACTTTTAGACAACATCTAAACACCCAGACTATAGCGAGAGCAAGGTGCGCATTTCTCCCACCACTCCTAGTTTAAAATGTGAGACGCATTTGCTTGACATCACGAACATCAGGAAAACGTAAGTCAAAACCACAATGGAATTCCACTTCATACCCCCGAGCCCGGCTGGAATCGCAGGGCCAGAGAGCAGAGAGCGCTGCAGCAGGTGCGGGAGGGTCGGAATCCGCGTGCGTGGCCGCTGGGAATGCAACACGGAGCAGCGCCTTGGAGAAACAGCCTGGCAGTTGCTCAGACAACAGCACATTGTCACATAAAACCCAGCCAGGCCAGCGCGGCAGAGACGCCCAAGAGAATTGAAAGCCCACGTCCACCATATATGGACTTGTATGTGAATGTTCACGCAGCATCCTTTGTCATGGCCAAGGAGTGGATGGCGTCTAGCCGCCCATCAGGTGATGAATCTATAAACAACGTTGCACAGCTACACAGCGGCAAGTGACCAGGGCCGTAAAAAAGAATGAAGTTCTGAAACCTCCTACAACACGGATGCATCATAAAAACGTGCTGCTCAGAGAAACAAGCCAGACACCCAAGCCCGCAGACGGCAGAATTCCTTTCATATGAGACGTCCAGAATCGGGAAATCAGGAGAGACTGAAAGGGCTTGCCTAGAGTGGGGAAGGGGAGCGGGAGATCTGGGAAGGAATTGCTCAGTGTGCAGGGTTCTTTCTGAGGTGATGAAGAATGTCCTAAAATTAACCATGGCCACGGCTGCACACCTCTGGGAACAGGCTAAACACCACTGAACTGGGGCATCTGGGGGGGTTCAACTGGTGAAGCGTCTGCCTTCAGCTCAGGTCATGATCCCAGGATGGAGTCCTTCATCGGGCTCCCCACTCACTGCGGAGGCTGCTTCTCCCTCTGCCCTTCACCCCACTTATGCTCTCTCGCTCTCTCTCTCTCTCTCTCTCTCTCTCTCCATCTCTATCTCAAATAAATAAACTCTAACAATTAATTAATTAACTTTAAAAATTAAAACCACTGAATTGAATGCATTCATTGGTTGAATGGTATGTGAATTTTATCTCCAATAAAACTACTTAAAAGTCTGCGAAATTCTTTTGCAACATTTTCACAGGAAAGAAGCAAAATGTCACCAAACAAGTAGAAATCCCCTTTCTGTCCCTCCCTGGCTGCATGCCCCTCGTCTCTGAGGCTGCCATGGTTCCCTTCCAGTCTGCTTTGGATCACTGGTCCATGTGCCCCATGCCCCTTGCTTCCCTTTCTCATTTAACCACCACGAGAGCTCTGTGAGACTGGGCTACGTCTACTTTCATGGGATGGATGAGCAAACTGAGGTCAACCAGGTCACAAGTGAACTACCCAAGGTCAAGAAGCCAAAGTGACCAGGGCCGGTGCCACCAGCCCATCTCCCTATGTTACAAACTCAACTTCCATTCCCCATTTTCCCAAAAGACTTCTTTGGCCAAACTGGAAAAAAGATCCCATCGATCTGTGTCCCTGAAAAGAATGTTACAAATAACATTAAAAGTGAATACGTTGCAGGCAGAAATCCCAAAGCATCTCTAGTATTTTCCAGGAAACATTTTTATAGTCCCAAGGTGATTTTATAAGTCCTTCCCTAAAAGGTGAAAAATCGTTATTCTGAAAAGCTCGAGCAGACGGTCTAGATTTCTTAAGCAGAACTCAACTAGTTCTCACGTCCCAGACCTGCAAATGTCACAAATCTCCCTGCAAGCCTTGAAAATGTTACTACTTTTGTCAGCAAAGGATGAGAAACAGGGAGGAGCTGAGACACTCTGCATTTCAGACCCTCCACCGTGGCGGAAACGGATCTTGTTGGAGCCACGAAATAGTTACTGAGAAAGGGAGAGGTCAACAGAGAAGCTCTTCTGGAAGGCCAACCACAGAGAGCCTCAGACCCCTCCCACCCCAGATGCCCCGCTTCTACTGCTCACGTATAGAAGCCAGCCACAAGCCCCTGGGATGAGCAGCTGAGCCCACCCGTTCATCTGGGGCCACAGTGTCCGCGGAGATCATGGGAGACAGGACGACGAGCAAGATCTGGCCCTTGCCTTCAGCGTGATGTTCCATATTAGCTGATGTCAAGTTGTTTCCTATTGAAAGCAGACCCAGAACAGTAAAGCATAGCAGGGGCCTTTAGACAGCCTTTACACCCAGGAACAGAGATCCGTAATTTAACTGGTGCACCCCGGTTTTGTGTGTTTTGTGGATGAGCTACTGGCCACAAAACCCGGCTTCGCCCAGAGCAATCCAGGTGAGCACCTCACTGTTATGGGTTGAAATGTGTCCCCCAGAAGGGTTGGTTGAAGTCCTAAGCCCAGTTACCCGTGAATGTGGCCTTATATGGAGCTAGGGTCATTAGTTAAGAGGAAGTCAGACTGGAGGAGGGTGGGCTCTTAGTCCAATATGACCAGTGTCCTTAGAAGAGAGAAATCCGGATACAGAGATGTGCACAGACCACAATTCCACGAAGGTGCAGATGCTGGGACAAGAGAGAAGGTGGAAACAAGGGGGGAAGTGGAGTGACAAGACCACAGCTGAGGGACACCTGGGGCCACTGGATGCTGGACGGGTCTGCCCTTCTCTCTGTTGAGCATGGGGTCTTGGACCTGGGTCGTGCCTGGCCTCCTGCTGAGTCTGGGACTACTTACTCCCTGTTCGCATGAACCTAGTCTGGCTTCACCCCAGGGCCCCTCAGCGAGCCCTGAGACGGCCTCTGGGACTTCTGCTACCACAGTCCTCTGCCGTCTCTCTCCGAGAGGCTCTGTCCATGATAGAACACAGACTGAGTCCCCTCAACCTCCTGACTGATCGCAGGGTCTAAGTCGAGGGTCTAGACAAGTACCCCCAGGCCTGTGGACACCGGTCAGCTATTTCTAGGACCCCAAGAGGCTCATGGAAGGTGCTGGTACCCTGCCCCCAAGAAGCCCCCTGGCCTCAGCCAGCCCCAGGCCTGCAGGACCATCTCGATGCTTCCTGGACCCTGCAGCCTTCTCTTTCCAGAGATGTGGTTCCATGTTTTGTCCAAGTCTCCGAGACAAGGAGGGTGTGAGGAGCCAGGCCACTGGGAGAGCTTCGGGCCTCCGGGCCCCTCTGATGACGAGCTCCCTGCCCTTGATGAGCCTCCGTCTGGCAGGAAGCTTCCCCACCCTGAACCTGTGGCCTTGTTCAGGTTAGTGGTGCCGACGCAGCAGGTCCTGAGAACCCCAGGCATAGCTCTCTCATCCAGGCCTAGGGACAAGCAGCTGCCGGAGCTCCAGGGGTCCCTGGGGGTGTGACTGGGGGCCTGGCCCCATGGGGCTCTGTCCTCTGGCCCTGGTGCCGAATGCCCATCACAGAACCCGTCCTGTGGACATAAAGTAGAAAGAGATGCCCTGGGGAGCCAGAGACACAAACAGGAGACCCAGAGCTGCCCAGCGTGGCTTGCTAGCAAAGCTGAGATGGCTCACTGTCTTATTGTGCTGCGTCTGTGAGATAACTGGTCGTGCCCTGGGTGGGGGGGCTTCCCATGGCCCTGGCCTCTGGCAGGGAGGCTATGGGGTGGGGCAGGCACGCAGTCAGCAATGAATCCACGGAGGATGAATGAGTGAGTGAGTGTTCAGGCGGGATGGAGGGAGCTGGAGGTGTCGGAGCTGAGCAAGGGCCTTCTCTTTGTGCCCCGCCACTCCTCACCCTTCCTCCCATCCCCTACCCTCCCCACCTCCCCGCGTGAGCATGCACACACACACAGCTGAAGAGTGACAGCCCAGAGCCGGCAGGGTGGGTGGGTCAGGGAATCTGGCTTTGCTCTCACTTGGTTAGAGTCTCCCTTCCTAGCCGGGGGCCACTCTCTGTCGCGCCCTGCACTCCCCAAGAGCATTTTGCTTACCTATTAACAAGGGGCTGCCCTAGACCAAGGCTCAGCAAACGGCCTTCTGTGCCCAGATCCAGCCAGGCTGTTTTTGTAACTAAGCTTCCCTAGACCCCAGCCATGCCGGTGCTTTCCCCGGGGTCTGTAGCTGCTGTGGAATAGCCCGCAGGGAGACAGCCTTTGGCAGAAAACCCGTAATTATTCACTCTGACCCCTTTCAACAGGAGCAGCACCGCCTCCTCGTGGGCGATTTGGAAATTGCATGTCTGATGAGTCCATGAAATAGTGCTTGCCGGATTTCTATAAATACAATAGTCCAATCGTTATGTTGTACACCTGAAATTAATACAACATTGTAGGCCAACTATGCGTCAATAATAAAAAAATGAAATCTTGCCAAAAAGTAAAAAGAAGCACGAAATCTTTCCATTGGCAGCAATATGGATGGAACTGGAGAGTTTAATGCTGAGTGGATTAAGTCTGTGGAAGACAAATACCATATGATTTCATTCATATGTCGAGTTTAAGAAACAAAAACAAACGAGCAAAGGTAGGGGCGGGGGGGCGAAGCAAGGAACAGACGCTTAGACGCTTAACTCCAGGGAGCACAGTGGTGGCACGAGAGGGGAGGTGGGTGGGGAGGGGTGGGGAGCTAGGTGATGGGGACGAAGGCGGGCACTTGCCAGGATGAGCGCCGAGTAATGTGCAGAACTGTGAATCACCATATCGTGCACCTGAGACCTACAGAACCCTGTATGTGAATGGGAATCCACATAAAAACTTTCCAAAAATTACTTTTTTAGTTCTTGCAGTTCCGCTTCATATAGAGTGAAGGCATCATACTGACCGTTGAGATTGGGAGCCCGGCAGGTGACGGTCCCTACGGATCCTAGGAGGCGGCAGGGAGGAGCCTTTCCTCCACAGCAGGTGTCTCACCACGGGACCCGCTCCGCATCAGCAGCAGCAGCAGCAGCAGGGCGGCCGTTTCAAGGCGGCGCCACTAGAGGGCAGCATAAGCCCGCGCGTGCGGCCCCCGCCACTCCCCGGGACCGCGCGGGCGCCTCGGCCGGCGACCCTGGTGGCCTGCCCCCCCCCCCCCAGCGGGAGTCAGGGCCTCGCTGCAGGGCTCTGAACCCTAGAGGGCTGATTCTGGTCTGTGAGACGTATGGGGAAGCACGAGGCCACCTGCCGGCCCTTGGATGCCCCCTGCCCCGCACTGGGTTCCGGAGTCACACTTGACCTCCTTGCTGCCCCTTCAGCTCGAGCTCTGCCTCCCCGTCCCCTCCCGCGTCCTGGGGCACAGTTACACACTCAAGGTTCCAGGAAGTCGGGCAACGGAGAAATCCGCGCAGTCAGCTAAACCGACCCTTTCTGCGATTTATTTGACATCCGGGTTCTTTGTGGGAACAATTATTTATACCGTGAAGCAGGCATGGGTAAATGCTGACTTAGCGTTTGGGGGCGTGCTCCTTTTTTTTTTTTAAGTGGGATTTTGTTCATTTTCAAGCCATCTTTGCCAGGAACGGGGGTTGGCTTCCCCGAGCCAAGTGCCTCTCCCCTACAGCACTGAGCAGACTGGGGTGAAGGGGTGTGTGCCAAGAGGGAGAGTGGGGCGCGGGGACTCAAGTGCCCCAGGGGACTATATCTGCCACACCTGCGGGCGAGTTTGCTTATGATCCCCGGCTCTCCCTTGGACCCCTTGTCTGGGGAAACTGTGGGTCACTGACAAAAGCAGGCAAATGTTGATACCTATAACCCAAGAGAGTTACTTAAGAAATGCAGAGCTTTCAGATCTCGGCTTTTCCTCTCCATCTGAGTGGGTGCATCTCTCTGTTGGACCACAGGCTTCTGGGCTGAAGGCTGGGGGCCCAGTGGTGGGGTCTTCTCCCTGCCTCTCCCCCAGCCTGAGACCACAGTCCCCTGCAGTAGGACAAGATCACAATTTTTGCTGAAATCCTTTTAAGTTCCACACTTATTACATCCTTGTAGATTCGGAATGTTGGAAACCCCCTCCACACAACCTCACCCACTGCCTCATGACAACCTAAACTGCCCAGTCCACCCATTTTATGCAGCTCCAGGACCTGAGATCTAGCCACCTCCTTCACGCAGCCCTCCAGAGCGACCTCTGCTGCACACCCTCAGCATTTTTCTCAGCATCTCTTGGGCATCTAGCTCATTACACCCTCAGGACAGGTTGGGGGATCCTGGCACTGGATCCTTTTTGCACAGACTAAGTGCATTAAATTAAGTATGCATCAGTGAAATTATTTGCTTCCCCAAAGACTAGGTGACCACGAGCTGGGGCATATTCCTCACAGTGGCCCCAAAGCAGCAGGAGAGTTGATAATTAGCAAGAGGGTGGTATTCAGACCCATTCTGGGCAAGCGGTTCTTTTTTTTTTTTTTAATATTTTATTTATTTATTTGACAGAGAGAAACAGAGCCAGAGGGGGAATACAAGCAGGGGGAGTGAGAGAGGGAGAAGCAGGCCTCCAGCCGAGCAGGGAGCCCGATGTGGGGCTCGATTCCGGGTCTCCCGGATCATGACCTGAGCCGAAGGCAGTCGCTTAACCAACTGAGCCACTCAGGCGCCCCTGGGCAAGCGGTTCCAATGTCCTCTCAAGAGTTAGCTTCAAGGCTCTGGGCTCTCCTTTCCAGGCCCCCTCCCCTTTCCACCTAACCGACCTCCTCTTGGATGGGTCCTACTTCATGCAGGGGGGCATAGCTTGCTCTTGGCCCTCCTCCCCTCTGTTGGGCATCTCTCCGACCTATGCCTGGCATGTCTCCTGCACTTTCCTATTTGGGGACCCACGCACCCGGGTCCTGTCCACCCCTCCCTCTGCCTTCCTCAGTGGCCGCTCCTGCTGGCCACAGCTTCATCCTTCCTTCCTGCACCTTCTTGGGCACCCCCTCCGGAACAGAAGCTGGTCACCTCTCCTTCCTCTGGAAAATCTCCCAGCTCGAAGTGGAAGTCATGAAAGGCTCTTCAGAAGGCCCTGTCAGAGAAGTCTTGGAAAGCTGAGCCACCCTTTGCACCCCGGACAGACTCCAGCCTGTTGGACCTGCCTCCTCTTTCCTAAAACCATTACCTCTGTCTACACAAGCCAGCTTTCCGTGTCCTTGGGGCTCCATTTTCAAGGCAAGCGTCTCAGGCCCTCCCCTCTTCCACCTACCCCCTGGTGTGGCACCTGCTGCCCTCCTGCCCTCACCCTGCCCTGCCCCGGCCCTGCTCTCCCCACAGCCTCCTCATCCCTGCCACTCACAAGCCACTCTGATCCCCGCCTCCCATGGCCCCCCGCCCCTGCTTCTTCTGGTTCTCTGGGCTCCCACCACCCCGGAGTCCCCAGTTTCCTGTCCCGCCTGCCCCTCCCTCCATCTCCCTGAGCTTCGTTGCCAGAGGCAGCCCTGGGGTGTTCCTGGCGGCCCTCTGGAGCCTGAGGCTGCCCCCCTTGTCTTTCTGTAAGCTGCTTCCTCACAGGCAGGCCCCAAAGCCTCCCAATGCTCTGGACTTTGGGGACTTACTGCCCACACCCCACCAGCCAGCCCAGCCCGCCTGTGTCCCCCTGCCTGGCCATGTCCCACAATGCCCCCAAATCAGCAGTCAGGGTTCACGGGCCACACTTGTGAGCGTGCGTGCTCTGAACACGGCTCAACGCTCACACTGAGTTTGGAACGTTCACTTTGTGGGTCTCAGAGAGGGGCTTTTATAAAAACCCCTTTCTTCTCTGCCTCGAGGTGCGACAGCCACAGCTGGAACTCGGGCTCCTGAGCAGCTCATTCCCCACCAACAATGCCCGCGTGGCCTGGGGCCGCCTCTGCCTCGTGGGTCTCGCCCCCCCACCCCCCTGCAGAGCTCTCCTTGCTTCAAGAAAAAGCTCTCTGGCGGTGGAAATTGAGATGTAAAAGTAAATTATTTTATTGGGCTTAAAAGAAGAAGAACCACCATCGGCTGACAGGATCTGTTTCTAATTTCCCTTGGAATTGACTGTCGAGGTCTCTGTGGGGGCAGATCTATGTCCTGGCCCCCCTGGAGGGTTGACCCAGTGAAGCCCACACAGCTACTTATTTGGTAATTCATTTATTGTTTTTAAAAGAAGGTAATTGGGAAGAATCTCATGACATTAGGGATTTTCCTGAGCCTCACACTACTGAAGGCCCTGCTGTCTTCCCCAACCAGGTGAGACCTGGGGGGGGGGGGGGCAGGTGAGCATCGCCTCGGGTTAGTAAGAGGCTGGCTTAATCCTTCCGAGAGTGGAAACTTGTTTGCATTTTGAGCAAACTTCCTTCCTGGGCCAGATTGGGTGGGAGAGCGGGGTCACCAGTTGCTTCCCTCTTCCCCTTTGATGGGATTACTGGGGCTGCTGGGGCTCCATTCCACCTAATAGGCTCTGACCCGAGGCCTTGGGCGGGGTCAGTTCAGAAACTTCCCAGGGCCTGAGGGAGACATTTCTTTCTTCTTCTTGAAAAATTATTTCTCACGGTCTGTTTACATTCTTTCTCAAGAGGAATTGTCCATAAATTTGCTGCTCTTAGAGAGCATCCGTCTCTAAATAAGATTATCTTTCTCTCAAAGAGAAAGATAGGAATGAAGGTAGACTGTTTCTCTCTCTCTCTCTCTTTTTTTAGTGTCCTTCTTGTCGGGTGTTCAATGTCTGCATCTGATTTATTTGAGTTAACACAGGTGGGTTTATTCTATAAACATCCACCCTTAAGGAGCAAGCACTGCGGGACTTAGCAGACCCTTATTGGACCGTTGGGCATGGAAATGACGCTGGCTTTACCTGTTTCTCACAATATTCATACTGCAATGTCTTATTTGAATCCAAGTGCAGTGACTGTCAGAGGTCTCTGGGCGGGCCCTGGGGGAGACCTGAGGACTGTTCCCCAGAGGCCGTGTGCTCATGCTCCCACGGGCTCCGTCCTCCCCCGGTCTGGCCTCTGAGCACGTGCCGCCTCCTCCCAGACCCCATCTCGCCTCCTCACCAAGAGAGCCTGAGCCACTTGCTCTATGTCCCTTACCCCTCTTCTCTGAAGCCCTGGCCCTTTATTTTCTCATCTGCCTGACTGGGCATCTGCGCTTTCCTTCTCTAAAATCTGAGTTCCGTGAGGGCAGACCCAGGGCCGTGACTGCTGGGGGGTGGGAGGGAGGAGAGCGGACCTGGGGTCCCGTTCAGGTTGGTCCTGCAGCCTCTGAACCTCGGGGGATGGTTTGGCATCTCAGCACCACCCCCCGCCGGGGTGGGGGGGCTGGTAAACTGGTCCAGAGCCCACTGCGGGCCCTGCTGTTGGCTGGGGGGTGACGGATGCCTCCTCCCCAGGTCCTTGTTAGTGCGGCAGGACAGGAGGACAAGGCGAGAGGAGCACTGGTGCAGCTGTCCTGCTGGAAGGCTTACGAAGGAGGACGCACCTGTCGTTTCTCAGACGTGTGAGCGAAGGCCAGGGCCAGGGAGGCTTCTGGGGGAGCCTCGGGCAGATGTGGGGACTCTTCCAGGGGACGGCTCTCCGTGGATGCCCAGGGCTGCCGGCTCACTGCTGGGCACCCTTGTCACCCAATGATGCTATCGGTCAGTCGGTGCCTTTAATCCGCTCCCCACCCCGCCCTCTGTGAGCACAGGTCTGGGGTCTCCTTCATCTCTTGTCCCTGGTGCCCAGCAGAGTGGGGGGCAGGCAGGAGGCCCCTTCAGCCTCTGTTGATTCAGTACATGTTTGAGTGGGGGCGTCCTTTGACAGCCGTGTCTGTGTGCCCTGCGGGGTGCGGCGGGGAGACGGGACATCGTTTCGAACACGGCCAGGGACTCCCAGCAGAGCTGTGTCTTCTCCTCCAGGAGAGCTTGCGGCTCTGCCCGCCGGGCCACTGTCGCTGCCACCATCTGGTGGCTCCCAGGCGGCACACGGCCCCTTGTCACCCTGCCGTAGGGACTCACCGCCCAGTTTCCCACACAGGGACCTAAGTAAAAAATCATTAGAGACGGAAACAGGGGAAGCATCACCAATGGAGCAAAATAGAATTCAGCAATGACTGAACGAAAGCTGTCGGTGCTCCCAGCACTGAGAGGAGCATGTGGGATTTCAAGAAGATATGGGGGCACAGATCGCACCCCCTCCAGTTCCATTATGAGGAGGTTCTCTACAAGGAACGCAGATTTTAGGATGAAGGAACAAAACCACAGAATTGTGTTTTTCAAAGCCAGAGCTCCTGGCAACCCATCTTTATTACACACATGTCTTACATTTATATTGATATATATATAAAATTTACATACATATATATAAGCACATAGGTAATATATATGTAATGAAGATGGGCTGCGATAAGCCACTTCTGCATGTGCAAACATATGAGAGAATAAGACAGCACTTACATATATGCACACCCTATACCGCGATCACAGCTTTGCTCTTGAATGCATGCTTTGTGCAAATGTTTAATTTAAAAACACAGTTACCCTGGAAGCTGCAGAGCTATTGACCTCGGTGATGGGCTCCCTGGCCCCCAATCAAGGACCAGCAGACTCGTGGTCTAGTGTGTGAGCCCCCACTTAGATTGATGTAGTGCTGGTGCATGTGTCTGCTACCCTTTGGGGAAGAGAAGGCGGAAGTGCCGTATCACTGGGGGACAAGGACGGTGGGATGGGATGGAGGCGCATATCAGAGAAGGCTTCCTGGAGGAGGTGATGTGCAGGCCCGTGGAAGCTAGTCAGGCAGTTAAGGGAGGGAAGGACACTCAGGTAGAAGGAGTCGCAGGTGCAGAGCCACTGAGGTAAGGGGCCATGTGGGATTCTGGGGGTGGCCCATGGTGGGGACTGGTGGTGGCTGGACTCGGGTGAGAGGACGGAGGCAGTGAGGGAGGGGAGGGTCCCGCCTGGGAGGTGAAGGTGGCTCATCATGATGGGGCCTCTGGGTTTCTGCACAGACACTCTGGCCATGGTTCAGTGGGGATCGGGGTGGGCAGAGTGAACACAACAAGCCGCCGGGAGGCTGTGGCAGCTGGTCTCAGGACAGCAGGGGACGGCTGAGCCACGGACCAGTGTAGAGGGGGAGGGTAGACCATAAGTCAGCAAAGATAGGAAGATGGAACTGATGGGCTCTGGAGTGGGTTGGAGGGGAGAGGCAGGACAGAACCCCATCCTGGTTTCTGGGAGTAGGAGAGAGGGGTTGGGTGGTAGGACCTTCACTTAGAAGAGGTTGCCCAAGGAGGAGCAGGTCTGGGCCAGTGGGGAAGAGCTCACTTTAAGACAGGCAGTGTTTAGGGGCATTTGGGACATGGGAGGGACTCTATCCAGGACCCAGTTGGCTATGCCAGCCGGGAGCCCCGAGAAGGGTCTGGCTGAGGCTCTGGGATTCATGCATCCAGGGACAGGCAACAGAGAAAGACAGGGGATGGACCAGATATGCCAGGACCAGCATGGAGCATGAAAGGGGGTCAGGTTGAGGGCTGAGCCCAGAAATCACCAGACCTCCTCCCCCTGATGGGCCCTATGCCTGGTTCTGGGGTGAAGCTACCAGGAAGCAGCCCCAGGACACTGTAGCCCTGAGTGGGACAGAGAGTGGAGGCGCCTTGCAGCTACCCCCCACCCCGCCAGGACCTTCCCAGTGCTGGGTGCCTCCTCTCCCCCCACCTGACTGCCCTGGAAAGATAAAGCCCGAAAATGTCCCCAGATCAGTTTCAATACCTGGTGATGACAGGCCTTGATAGGAATCTCTCCTTGTTTACCTGTCAACAGAAACGGGGGGGGGGGGGACCCAATACCCCACTAATCTCTTCCTCTGTTGCCTCTTTATTTAAGCAAAAGATTACAGGGATCAAAAGGCTCCAAGAGAGGTGAGAGGCTCATGGGGCTTTGTCCTTTTCGGTGGGAGACTTGGGTGCCTGGAAACCAAGCCCCAGCGGGGGTTTGATGCCAGACCCTGACCTGCACCTCAGAGCCCCAGCAAGGATGAGTGCTGAGCTCTGGCTGTAGGCAAACACACACGAATACAGACTGTCCTGTTTTCTAGAGGATGAGGAAGTGTGCGTGAGAACTAGTCTACTGGTCGCTCAGCTAAAGAACCTGGCGGTGGCACCGCTGGAGAAGGTGGCGAAGGGGAAAGCAAAGAGCCTCTTAAATTGGCAGAATGTGTGGTAGGGTATGCTCAGGGTGGGGGCTCCCTCTTGCAGGTCTCCTGGCTCCTGGTGGCCTCCCCAGCTTGCCCTCTCTCACCTCCGCCAGGTGGGACACCCTCTCTTTCTTCATCAGGGACCAGAGAAGACATGGGGGGACTTTGTGGTGTCTCAGAGACGTCTCTGCTGGGCTCCCCATGACATGAGCACATCCTCTTTCACATCCATCCCCCGACGGGGTCACCCACTCAGCTGACTGGGGACCACCCCACCCAGTTTGTCCTGCATTGAGATATGTCTTCACAAATGAGACTGCTGGACCCAAGGCCAAGCGTGCTCAGCCAAGGCCTCCCTTGGATGAAGCCCGGCCACCCCTGACTGGTTACAACCTCTTCTAGCTCCTGATTGGACAGCTGCTTGTCAGGGCCCCTGGTGACTTTGTCCGAGAAGCCCTTGTGGGAGGCAGTGGTTGCTAGACCAGGATACCCCCTGCCATTTCGTATGCATATGTGCTCGTGTGTGTGTGTGTGTGTGTGTGTGTGTGTGTATGATCACCCATGCCGTCTGCTCCTGACTGGTTTTACCCCGAGGATGCCCAATGTGGGACATCTAGCACTCCCGCACTCCCGGGGCACTGGGGACAATGACCCAACTGCTTATAATCATCAGCATCCTGGACCTGGGAAGACATTTCATGTTTTCAAAGGAGATGCCCATCACCTCTCTAGAGCTTCAGACGGAGGATTCTCACCCCTGACTTTACCGCAGAGACCCAAGGAGCCGCACCTCCAAACCCCAAGGGCAGGTGTACCCTTTCCCTCGTGCTCACAGCCTAGGGCAGCCCATCAGCACCTCCAGCCCTGCCTTCCCGAGCACATTTCCCCGCTGAGCCCTGGACTCCTGGTCTGCGCAGCAGAGCTATCACGCCGGCCCCAAGTGGCTCCTGCCGGAGGGCATTTCATGGGGAGGGATAGATGGCGAGCCAGCAGAACTGATGCTCTCTGGATGCCAGCCTCCTCCCAGTCCCAATTTCCTGGCCTTCCTGTGATAAGGCCTGCCACAATCTAGCTTCCCTATGCTTCCCATCCCATTTCTCATGACTGCACATGGGTTGGCAGAACGCTTTCACATACTTAGTTTATTATTTCTGTATCACGCACACTACTGACAACCAGAAACTGTCCCTAGTTTTCGGCCCAGCCATCTGGATTGCCAGGCCCACCCAGTGAGCAAGCCAAGACCAGCACTATTTCACCTTACAAGGAAGGCACCGGCCCAAAGCAGGTAAGTGACTTTCTCATGATTACCCGACAGTGGGAACAGAGCCAGCAGCAGGCTGAGGGGTCCTGGGCTTTTCCCATCACAGGGTCTAGGAGGGAGCAAAGGAGGACTATGGAAATTTCCTGGGTGGCCCTCAGCCCTGATCACAGAAGAACAGGCCCTCCTCTCATCTTCTTTGTCATCTGGACGGGACCGAGACGCCAGGATCTACTTCAGAGGCAGGGCTCTGCTCACACGCATCATTCATTTCATGAATCTCCCACGGACCCATTCATGTATTCACTTTCGCTGGGAGCTGTAGGGAGGACACCAGTGCATGAAGGCACAACTTCTGCTCCAGGGACCCTGCTGGCATCACAGATTGACATCATCCCCAACACACTCACTGGCTCGCTGGCTTCCCAGGTTTCTGGAGGTAAGCCGAGCTGTGAATCAAGTCTTAACTGAAGAGGGCTCTTAAGAGACAGACTTATAGAATTAAACAGAGACATGCACGTATGCCCTCTGTTTTACAAGTCATTTGGGGCTCCCGAGAAAACTTAATCGTGAAGTCTGTACCTAGGTGATAGAAGATTTCCAAACACCACATTTATTTCAATCTTGGGACCCTTATCTATGGTTTTCTTCCTTCTTCCAAAACGCGTCTTCATAAAACAGAAAGAGAAAACATATTTCAGAGAGAGAAGCGCTGCTCAACAGCTCAGCCTCCGTAGACCAGGACTGAAGTCAGCGCACATCAGAAATCAGGTTCCCGCAGCCGAACCTCAGTTCGGAAGACTCCATGTGCTTTCCGATGGCATCTGCGTGCTGTGAAAACACGAAGCCCTGGGAGGGCGGTGGGTCCCATGGTACTAGATGCTTCCTGTAGGGTTACTGCTGGGTGCACATGAGCTCCTCAGCAGATCCCGCATCCTTACGCTTCTAAACTGGCTTCCCCCGACCAGGTTGCTTGGCGTCAAGTTGTGGCCCTCGGAAGAATGACACTCAAGGGTGATGCTTGGCCATCTCCCAAAAGCAGGCTCTTTGTTCATTCCCATGGGAGATATCTTCTTGATGATGAGATGATATTTACCATCATCCCCCGACCCTCAAAACACTGACATTAACTGCAATGAAATCAGCAGACGGAAACAGGTGTTTACAGAATTCCAGGAAGCTATGGGTCATCTACCTGGAAAAGAGTAGTTTATGAATTGACACTTGACGTGTGGAGAAGGCATAGTTCTAAAATCGCTGTGCTATTTGCCCAAAGAGGCTGCCACATCCCCCACAGAGCCCTCCTACGGGCAGAACAAGCAGAATAGGGTTTCTGGGGCAGAGACAGAGCCGTGCTGAGAAGGCCCAGGACTGAGATTGAGCATTGAGTCCGGCCTTGGGTCTGGAACCTTGGGCATGTCAATTCTGTGGCTCCCATGTGTTTTCCCGTGGACATAATTAAGGGTCAGTTCCAGCAGTGCCATTTTCTCATTTAGTTGACACCAATAAATTAAAATAATGAGGATTGACAACAATTATAAAGCACTTCCTAGGTGCCAGCACTGCCCTGGCATTTCACATATGACGTCATATCTGACATCTATGAGGCACAGGCTCTAACTATCTCCATTGCCCAAGGGGGTAAATTGAGACCTACAGAGGTCAGGCAGCATGCATGAGGTCACATGGCTCCCTGGGTAGTAGCAGAGTGGAGAAGCCAAGCTTTCTGCAAGGATCTCTCTCTGTAGGAGCCACAATGATAGGCAAGGGTGGGATGATGAGGGGAGAATCCAAAGGGCACCTGAAGCCAGTTTTGAACGTATGTCTTCTGTGTCCCTCTCCACCCCTGTTCGCTGTTCACTCGGGTGCCCATATTCAGTGTGTAGCCTCCGCCCAGGTTCCTGGAGCCCATGACCCCTCCCCAGGGACCTCCCATTTGCCTTGAAAGCTATTTGTCTAAACTGGCTTCATCATCCCACAATCTGGTCCAAACTGGGCCTTTGGCAAAACACAACTGAACAAGCTCATTCCTTTTTCTCGCCTGTCTTCGGAGGGCTGTGGCCCTGAAGCAGCCACGGGCATCGGTACGACCGCAAAGCCAGGTGCGTGGTCCATGGTTGCTGACAGAACACAGCTCACATGACACCTTCCAGGAAAAATTTTCCCTCGTGGTGAAGGCCCAGAGCCAAGCATTTTCCCCAAATGTCCTCAGAGCAGAGGCTGCCCTTGGGAGAGTGTCGCTCCTCCCCAGATGGCCTCCCGGGCTCTGGGCTCTGGAGCATTCGAACTGGGGGCCCAGAGCCAGAACCGCACCCCATAAGGAGAGATTTTGTTGGGAGATGATCTGCGCTCAAGGATGTGAGTGCCAGTCCTGGGTGTACAATCTGGACAGACTTCTTTGTAGTGGTTCTCAGATGCTCCTGTGCAACCGCTTCCCCCTCTGTCCCTCGGGACAGAGCCTTGACCGCCCAGGCCGGGCGGCGCATACTGACCGAAGGAGACGGCCAGGGCTCCAACGTTCTTTCCCTCGTTCACCGTGCGGTGTTGAGCAAGCCTCGTGCTACGGGCCTGGACGCTGGCTTCCTAACCCTTTAGACACCGACTTAGCAACACGTGACCTCCCAGCCTGAGAAAACCATCCGTCACCCACCTGTCCCCAGGTGCTTTTCCTGACTCTTAAAAAGCTCATGGAAATAGGCTCCAGCTGAGTCCTCCAGGGAACGAAGCTTTATTTATATAATAAGGTCGACTTAGTTTTTAAAGGTGCTTTATTTTTTATTTTTTTACATGGTTTCTTTGGTGTGTGTGTTACTTTACTTTTTAATAATATTTTATTTTATTTTTTCAGTGTTCCAAGCTTGATTGTTCATGCCCCACAAAGGTTTAGAAGGTAAACCCTGTTTGGTTCTGTGAACGCCTCCCCAGCCCTGACGGACAGCTGCCGGCTGCAGACGCACGGGTCCGGGGAAGAGCCAGGGAGTCCCTCCAAGGTCATTATCGACCGGCGCTGTGTGATTGAGCTGGCCACCTGGCGGAAGGCCACCGCATGGCACCTTCAATCAGCCCAACAGGGGAACCTGCCAACCCTCCCTCATCAGTCTTTATTTGTCTTTCACAAATGCGGGAGGACCCTCGGCCTGGGTGTCCAGCTTCTCCTGCCCACCCTGGGGGAGCGGTTTTTAGAAGCCCCCCTGCCCAAACAAAACAAAACGAAACAAAACTTTTGATGGTGACTCTTCACATAATCTCCTCGCTTGCATTCTCCTGCTGACAAGAAATACACGTATCTGAATGTCAGGGTTGCTGACACGAGGAGATGAAAATAGTCCCTCTTGTTCCAATAATTTCATGCCACTCCTGGTTTTAACCTTCAGGAAATAAACCACCGTTCCTGTTACAAATTGAGAGATGGGGGACATTTTTTAAAAATGTTAACTTATATTTAAGAATATCATAGTTAATATAGCCTAAGAGAAATGTCCACGAAGCAAACATTTACAATTCTGTGCTCTCCTGAGTAAAGATCATTTGGCTGAGATGCGATGTTAATAAGACTATTTAGTGGAACACAGTGACATGTTTTTTCCAGAACCAGACAAGGTTGTTAGCATTATGAAATTGATATGACCACTTTGGAGCTGAGACCCTGCAGACCGAGGGCCATTTCAAAACAAGAGGAAAAGCTGACGTGCTGCCCAGAGTGCGGGGTTGCAAAGTGAGGCTCCGTAGGCGGGTGGGGGAGGCGCCAGCGCCCCCGGAAGACGATGAGCAAGTGCACACCCTGCCCTTCTGTGACAGGGTGGACTGGTGTTACTCCACTGTCAACTCTGACGGGTAGGTTCCTGGAGCCCTCTCTTTTCCTCCATGGAGACCCAGACAACTGTCTCATGGGAGGCTCGGCTCTAGGGACTGGAGGGCACTTTTCCCATCGAATAGAGGCCATCCCATCCTCCGTCTGGGTCCCAGCCACCCAGCTCGCCCCAGTCCGATGGCAACTGCGCCGCTTGTCACCACAGGGGGCACAAAAACGTCCTCCTCAGAAGCCCCCCATGTGGGGTCTGTACTCCAAGAAGAAGATCCAGCAAAGGAGATCTTTTCTTCCTCAAAAGGGCGACCACAGGCCTGTGTCCCAGGACCTATGCGCTGTATGATTTCAGTAGGACAACTTCCCTAGGATTTCTCGACTGCTGTCTTGAGGATTTGACAAGCTTGCCAGCAAAGGAAAAGTAGACAGATGAGAAGGTTTGGGGACACTCCTTTGTGGTGTCTTTCCTTCCTGGAAAACCAATCACCACCAACCCATATCAGGTAAACTGTACTGCTGTCCCTGGTCATAACCCGCACCGCCAGCCTGCAGAAATGAGGAGAAATTGACTTTCTCTTCCAGACTTCTCCAAATTAAATGAAATTTTATGATTTGTAAAATACGCGTCCCACTTCAGTGAAGGAAACCGTACGCTTGGCTCTTCTCCAGGCTCTCAGACAAATGTGTGACGGGGAGGTCTCCAGCTACGAAGGCAGAATATTTCCCCTTGCACAGAATTACTTGGTACTGAAAGCTAGGGGACCCCTGGGAGAGTCCCCAGGAGCGCCGAGCACAGTGGCGGTGAAAAATCAGCCTAAATTATTGAAAAGACCCATTTTAGTCATCTGTCAAGTGACATTTCATATGTCTTTACATTATTGTCTCTCTTAGAGTTTGGGTGCTTCAAACGAGGACCGAGTGTTGAACACCAAAGAGAAAACGGATGCCGGGATCCTGTCTCCGTTCTGCATGTGGGCTGATGCCAGGATGTCCTCACTCACTTGTCCCTCCTGCGTGTTTCTGGTCTCCCCAGGTAGTGGCAACTTTTCAGCCTTCCAAAGGTGCCTGTGTTGCCACTCTCCACGCGCCCCTACAGAATCCTTACTGACGCAGCTGAGACACGGAGGGCGGCTTCATCAAAAGCAGGCTGCTTCCCGGAGCCTCTCTGTCACCTGACCCCAACGGCAGGTGGACGGTGAACAGAGCCCTGCAGTCGTCTAGCCAGCAAAGCCGACAGGAAATCCCAAGGTCTCTTCCAGCAGAAGTTTGTGGGCAGCTTCATCATTTTAGAGCAGAATTTCTAAACCTGTGCAAGGCTGACATTTGGGGTCCGAGGATTCTTTGCAGGGGTGACTGTGTTACAGGTTGTTTGCCCACATCCCAGGGTTGATACTCACTGGATGCCGGGAGCGTTCCCTTGCCACCTAAGCCGTGATGACCAAAGACGTGTCCGGATATTGCCACATGTCCTTGAGGGGCAAACTCGCCCGGAGCGAGGTCCACCATGTAGAGACTTGTGTGTGTGTTCCCTGTGATGGGAAGTCGCACAGCCACACGCATGTTCCAGAGAGGTCTCCAAGGGGTATACTCCAAGCCATCTGGTACGTGTCTAAGGGACAGTGGTTTCTATTTTCCTGTTTACCTTACAAAACAGGTGCAGCTGATGTCTTGGGAAAGATTAATCTTGAAGAAGCTCTGCTCAGTTTGCCTTCAGGGTTCTGCCTTCTGCCCTCTTGGTCCCTCTCCTGGACCCCCGCCTGGTCCAGGAATCTCGGGGACAATGGTGACAGGAGTGCTGACTTCGGAAGATACGTGAACTCACGGGGCTCGGTGGGCCGTTCCCAGGACTCTGCCCCTGGGTCCCCAGGCTCGGCTCTAACCTGCCTGGCCAGTTTCCCCTACTCCTGACGCCACTTTCCTGATCAATGAGGGAGAGTTTGCCTCTGGGGACGGCTCCTGCCTTCATACCTTACATTCCTCGGGGTGTGGCCGGCTGGCCCCCTCTGCAGACCCAACAGGGAAGACTCCGGGCCCCAGGAGCCATGCGCACTCTGGCTCCTGAGGGCTCTTACTATGGATTATAAAGCTCTAAAAGGCTAGCACTAAACAGGGAAACTGAGCCTGGGAGTCAGTCAGGATCAGACAGCGAGTGTGGGCAGGCTCGCCATGGTAGGCGGCCTTCCTTGTCTCCCTTCGGCCTCTGCAAAGCCGGAGATTAGAAGAAAGGCATGCTGAGCATTTCCCTTAGCTTCCCCTCCCTGCTGCATCTTCCTAGAGGGCCAGACCCCGGAACAGAGGGGGAGCGAGCCATCATCGGTCCTGGCCTCCAAGATGGAACGTCACAGTGTGCAGATGTGGGTGGGGGGGTGAGGGAAGGCGGTGAGAAGGTCCAGGCTTTTCTCATTGATCCATCCAGTGCCAAGCTGCAAATCCTGGACTACTGGTCTACCAGGCCTCGTGCCGGGTGCCAGGGTTCAGGGGCTCAGGGTGTGTGTGGACCACCAGCTCTGCTGCTTCCAGGTGCTGGGCCCCTTGAGGAGGTGGGGAGACAGAGAGCACCGGCCTCTCCCTATGGAGGCCTCCCACCCACTGCCTGGAAGGTAACTCAGAGCCACAGCCGCTGTCCCTGCCAGGAGGAGGATAGTGGGGCCTCTGAGCCTGGTGGGTGGACACACAGGTCTCTCTGTGCTCCCTGGGGGAGGGTCCTGCAGAGAGGCTTTGGTGTTGCTGAGGAATGCAGGTAGCTGTTTAAGGAAAGAATTACTAGGCTGACTACCAGTGGGAGTGTGCATGAGTACAGGTGCTATAAATCTGTAAATCACGAAGCTTTTCTCCTTATCCCCGCTCCCTGGGGGATGAAGTCTGGGTCTCCTCTATGGCACAGTGCCTTGGTCAGGGGACAGAGGACAGTGGAAGCATGACATCCTAAGCAGCTGAAATGGAAAGTCTTGGGCAGTAGAGTTGCCCAATGGAACCAAAAAAAAAGTCTAGGAGACCAAATGAAATTTGCATTTTAGATAAACAATAAAGAAGACATAGTTATACTAAAAATCCCTTGTTCTTTATCAAAAATTCAAATTTAACCGGGCATGTGGCATTTCACGTGCACCCCCACCAGGTGCCTGGGCTCAGCTGACCCACAGGGAAGCCTCTCATGTCACCCCAGGGTACAGTTGAGGGCCCTGGGCTGCAGACTGGGAGATGGGGGGTCCATCTCAGCGTCATTGTAACTGCTGCCAAGGAACCTAGAGCGGACCACCTCACCTTTTGGTTTCTGCTTTTGGACAAGGTAAACTTGCTTGGGCCAGCTCCAAAATCATGTACCCACAATTTAATTTCCCTTTGCTTTTTAAATGCGCCATCCATTTTATTAAAGCCCCACACAACTTGATACAAAGCAAAACCTCCCATGAAGCTGCCAAGGGTTTGGATCCAACATCATTTTCCCCCCAAACTGTGTTCTTTCGGACAATAGAAAGTTAAACAAAATAAAATTTATTTTCTTCCCAAAAACTGCATTAAGAACTTGCTAAGAGGAAACTGAAACTGTTCTACAACACTCTTTCCCAAGGAAAACTGCCTAACAACGGTAAGTAATGCTTGAAAACCCCAAATGCATACTCAGCCCAAAGTAAACAGGCAGTGAATTTTTGTTATTGATGATATTATGTTTAAGACATCACTGCTCTCTGGAATACGGTCTGGTGAGCCTTGCCCTGCCAGATTGCCTCTAATAAAGTTCATTTATTTCTTTCTTAACTGAATCCGCCAGTTGCTTGACCAAGATCGACTTAGTCAACAAGTTCTGATGTGAATATTTTTAATAGATGAATTGTAGTCAGTAAAACGTGGAAACCGTGATCATCTTCATTTACGGAATGGAGCACCAGTCTTCCTCCTGCCTCAAAAGAAGAAAGTGCCAAAAGACACAGAGCGGCGTTTCCCATGAGCCGGATTCACCCAAACCCAGCACTCCTCGGCCTGTTTGGTGAGCTCATAGTTGTCTCCCTTAAAACCCAAGGCATTTGTAAAACAACAATGAAAACAACAATAACAACTACAAAAACCCAAGATACTTGTTTAAGTTTCTAAGGTTATCTCAGTTACTCTAATATCAACCCTTACATTCATTGATAGCTTCACTTCACATTGCAAAACCAAAAAAAGACCCCATTCCCTCCTCTAATGGGTTCAAACAAGCAAATGGATCACAAATGGGCCTTTTGTGCAGGAAGTGGCCTTGGAGAAAGCACCAGGCACGCCACTTCCCTCATCCCACCAGTGGAAAACAAACCTGAGTTCTCACCTCTCCCAGTCGTCCTCACCCCCACAACGTGGGCCTCACCAGTTCCCTGACCCCTCTCCCACCTTCACCTTCTCTCGCCTCTTCTCCATACAGCAGACACAGGGAGACAGACCTCTCATGTGCAAGCTGCTCCTGTCTTCTTTCCTCACAACACCAGACGTTCCTTCACTTCTTAGGAGAAGCTTCTCTACCAATGCCCCTGGGCCTTGGAGTCAGGCCCACCACTTTTCCCTGCCAACTTGTGCTGTAGCCTTCCTTTCTCTCTGTGCCCCAGTTACAGTGCCCTTTGAATCTCTGTATCCTCCTTCTGTCCTCTACCCCAGGGCCTTAGCATATGCTGTGTAATGACTAAGAAGCTCTTCTCTTTCTGCTTCCTTGTATGTATCAGTTTCCTTGGACAGACATAACAAAGTATCAGTGACTGGGCAGCTTAAACAACAGAAATTTGTCTCTCCACTGTTCTGAAGGTTGGAAGTCCAAGAGTAAGTTGTCAGTAGGATTGGCTTCCTCTGAGGCCCCTCTCGGCTTATAGATGGCTGTCTTCTTCCTGTGTCTTCACGTGGTCACCCCTCTGTATGTGTCTGTGTCCTGATCTCTTCTTTAAAGACACCAGCCATGATGGGCTCAAGTTCATCTCAAAGACCTATTGTTAGCTTAATTATCTCACTAAAGATACAAAATCAAAATAAGTAGGTCACATTCTGAGGGAGTGAAGGTTAGAACTTGGACATATGGATTTGGATTTGATGGGGAGGGGAACAATCCAGTCCATCATATGCCATGGTAATGGCGTCCATAATACATCATGCTAACTGCACTCAGCCTCAGACGTCTGCGCACCCCAGGGAGGGCAGATGCCCACTTAGAGGCACTCAGAGCACCAAGCTTCTGTCCTTCAAGGCCCGTGGCAGGTACAGTTCTTGTGGTGTGGGATTCTGTTGTCAGGAGCCGTTCCCCTTAGGCTACATCTCCATGGGGGAAGACATCACATTAGTTTCCTCTCTGACTGATTCTTTTAGTGACAGTCGCCAGCACATAGTAGGCATCTAATATACTATCGAATGATTTCCTAAAGTTCTTTCCACCAGGAAGGGCAGACCAGAGCTGACTCCTGGTCTCCTCCCACACTTCTCCTTGGCTTTATCTTGGAAAAGGAAATTAGTATGTCCATCTTGTTTATCATGAGCCGAGACCGGGAGCAGCCCAAGGGCTTATTCCATGCACGTGGGCTCTGACGGAGCTGGGATGCCCACCATGGTTTACAGGGGCCCGTTCTTCTCCCAGGGCTTTTCCCATTAGATCAGTGCTTGTCAAACTTGAAGGAGGCAGAAGCAACAAAGCTTTCTCACTTAAAAGAAAGAAAGAAAGAAAAGAATCATCAATCAAGCAAACAAAGAAACAAACAAAAAAGCCAACAAGAAAAAAAAAAAAGAAAGAATATTTATCATGGGTTGAGCTGTGTTTCCTGCAGAAAAGATGTCGATGTCCCTACCCAGGACCTCAGAATGTTACCTTATTCGGAAATGGTTATGGCAGGTATGATTAGTGAAGAGGAGATCCTGCTGGAGTAGGGTAGAACCCCTATCCCAACATGAGTGCTGTTCTTCTAGGAAGGCTACGTGAAGACAGGACACACAGGGAGGAGACCACGTAGGCAGAACCTGGCACTACACACCTGCATGCTCCAGAATGCCAGCCTTCACCAGCAAACCACCAGAAGCTAGGAAGAGGCAAAGAAGGACCCCCTACAGACTTCCGAGGGAGCAGAGCCCTGCCTGCCCCTGCCTACACTTTGACTTCAGATTTCTAGTAGCCGGAGCTACGAGGCAGCACATTTCTGTGTGTGTATTTTTTTAAGATTTTATTAATTTATTTGACTGAGAGAAACACAGCCAGAGAAGGAACACAAGCAGGCGGAGTGGTGGAGGGAGAAGCAGGCTTCCTGCCGAGCAGGGAGCCCGATGTGGGACTCGATCCTGGGTCTCCGGGATCATGACCTGAGCCTAAGGCAGAGGCTTAACCACCCAGGTGCTGCAACATTCCTATTGTTTTAAGCCATCCACTTTGTTGTTCTTTTTTATGGTAGCCCTGGGAAATTAATATAGTCTTTAATGAGAATGCATCTTATAAGTATGTATTTATTTATTCTTAAAGATTTTATTTTTCTTTTTTAGAGAGAGAGAGAAAGCTTGTGCAGGGTGGGGTGGAGTAGAGAGAGGCAGAGGCAGAGGGAGGGAGACAATCCTAAGTAACTCCACACCAAAAGCTGAGACTGATGCAGGGCTCAATCCCATGACCCTGAGATCATGACCTGAGCTGAAATCAAGAGTTGGATACTCAACCAACTGAGTCACCCAGGCGCCCTGACATTTACTTATTACAAAGTCAAATAATTAGAGAAAAAAATTAGTATTTTGGTAAATACCAATGGGTTAAAATTTGGTGTTGATAAAGGAGTAGACACTTAGTAAACATTACAGTGTTTAAAGAGTTAAAATACATTTTTAAATGACATTGGAATACAATGAAGTAATCTCTAGCAGGCACTTAATTTATGCAAGTTATATGGACTGTCATATATGTCAAAAATGTCAAAAAACATTTTCAGAGAAAAGGATAGTGGGAGTGAGGCCTCTTGCCAAGGCCCTTCCCATATGTGTTCTTCGGGGTGTGGGCAGTGAGATAGCCCAACACCTGCAGGCCCCTTGCTGGGGGAGAGCTGCAGGATTCTGGTCTCTGAACATGTGGATGCATGTGGCATTATGAAACATAAGGCAATTATGTCAACCAGTGCTCAGACATCAATCTAGCCCTTTGCCTGCTCCTAGGAGAATATGGAAACGCCAGATACTTCAGGGAGATGGCATATGAGTACCAAATGTGGCACCTCCTTAGGGAATGTTGAGAGGAATGTTCTAGGCGAATTGGGCCAGACTTTTCTTTTAATCTGGTGTATATCAAGTATTGACCTCAAATTTAGCAACTGAAGCCTCAATAAATATTTATCACCTCATATTGTGTCTGCGGGGCAGGAATTTGCCCATTGCTTGCTGGATGATTCTAACCTGGAGTCTCTCCTGAGGATGGAGTCAAGATTTCTAGAAATTTAGAGATTGACAGAGATTTCACGGACTGGCAGGGGCTTATAGTCACCTTCCTGGGGCTAGAGGAGTTGCTTCCAAGATGGCACCCTCGCCGGCTGTTGGCAAAAAAACTAGGGTCCTCACCTCCTGAAACTCCCCATAGGGTTGCTTGAGTGTCCTCACAATATGGCAGTGCCTTTCCCAGTGTGAGAGATTCAACAGAGAGTAGAAAGGAAGTCCCTTGGACCCACAACTATGTGGTAAACTAATCTTTGACAAGAATATCCAATGGAAAAAAGTCTCTAACAAATGGTACTGGGAAAACTGGACAGCAACATGCAGAAGAATGAAACTGGACCACTTTCTTCACCATACACAAAAATAAATTCGAAATGGATGAAAACCTAAATACGAGACAGGAAACCATCAAAATCTTAGAGGAAAACATAGGCAGCAACCTCCGTGACCTTGGCCTCAGCAACATCTTACTGGACACATCTCAGAGGCAAGGGAAGCAAAAGCAAAAGTGAACCATAGGAATTTCATAAAGATAAAAAGCTTCCGCACAGCGAAGGAAACAATCAACAAATCTGTGAATGAAGACAAGATATTTGCAAATGACATATCTGATGAAGGGCTAGTATCCAAAATCTATAAAGAACTTAACAAAGTCAACACCCAAAAACCAAATGATCCAGTTAAGAAATGGGCAGAAGACACAATTGATATTTTTCCAAAGACAACAAACAGATGGCCAACAGACACATGAAAAGATACTCAACATCACTCATCACCAGGGAAATGCAACTCAAAACCATGATGAGATACCACCCCACACCTGTCAGATGGCTAAAATTCACAACACAGGAAATGGCTGATGTTGGTGAGGATGTGGAGTGAGGGGAACCCTCTTCTACTGTTGGTGGGAAGCAGACTGGTGAAGCCACTGTGGAAAGTAGTATGGAGGTTCCTCAAAAAGTTAAAAATAAAACTACCCTATGATCTAGCCATCTCACTAGTAGGTGTTTACCCAGAGGATACAAAAATAGAGACTCAAAGGAGTATGTGCACACTGATGTTCATAGCAGTATTATCAATAATAGCCAAACTATGGAAGGAGCCTAAATGTCTATCGACTGATGAATGGATAAAGAAGATGTGGCAGTAGATGATAGATGATAGATAGATAGATAGATAGATAGATAGATAGACAGAAATAACTAGGTAATGGAATATTACTCAGCCATCAAAAAGAATGAAATCTTGCCATTTACAGTGATGTGGGTGGAGCTAGAGGGTAGTATGCTAAGTGAAATAAGTCAGAGAAAGAGAAGCCTCATATGATTTCATTCATATGTGGAATACAAGAAACAAACAGGTGAACACATGGGAAGGGGAAGAAAGAAGAGAAAGAGAGGAAAGAAAACCACAAGAGACTCTTAACTACAGAGAACAAACAGGGTTTAATGGAGGACGGAGCACAGTGGATGGGCTAGATGGGGGATGGGCACTTGTGACAAACACTGGGTGTTGTATGTAAGTGATGAATCACTGAATTCTACGATAGAAACCAATATTGCACGTATGTTAGCTAACTAGAATTTAAATAAAAATTTGAAACAACAACAACCACAGAAAGATAGTTTGTGATGTCTTTTATAACCGAGTCACATGCACTAGGCCCATTCATTAGAAGCCAGTCACGGGGTCCAGCCCATACTCAAGGGGAGAGCATTTAGTCTCCACGTCTTGAAGAGTGGTCTGTTAACAAACCTGTGGGCATAGTTTAGGACCATCACAAGGATAACAGATCCTTAAGCTAAAGAAATAAAGCTCAGACCGATAGGGTTTTGGTCTTCAGCTGGAGGGAGGGTGAGAGAAAGTACTTCGGGGGTCCTGCACGGGTGTCTCTGGGAACCTCGGACTGGCAGGCGTCTTCCACAGTGTGGCTGGGCACCTGGTATGTTAGCTGACCTCCCCACCGAGGACAGTCACCCGGCAGCCACAGGGTTGAAGGCAGAAGTACTGACGGTAAAGACCAGGCTGTTCCACACCTGGGATCCCCACCCTTCAGGCTCAGAAGGGCACGTGACAGCGTAAGGGGTCCGCAGATCCCTTGATATATGTGGGAAAGGACATTTGGAGGGCAGTTAGCACTTGAGAGAGAGAAAAAGGGAGCAGGAAACTATAAAGCATAGGTCTGAGGATCAAGTCACAAAGAGGCCCAAGGGAGGATGGTGGAGGAGAAGCTGGGACTTGGGGGTCCTCACAGAGACTCCTGGGGAGCCCAGTCTCCAAAGCTGGGGTGCTCAGGGTGTGTGGAAGGGAGAAGTTGGGAGAAGGTGTTTCAAAGGGCCTTGAAGGACTTTGAAGAAGTTGGTCTGAAGTTCTGATCCTGCATTCTTTCCAAACCTCAGGAATTCTGCCTCCGGGGGGCCTCAGGTTGTCTGCTAAACCCCTTACAGTTGCCTCCCAGCAGAAGCTCTGGGGAGCCCTTCCAGGTGTCACTGCGGTCACCAGGTGTATATTCCCATTTTACAGACAAGGAAACAAAGGCACCAGAAGACATGTAACTCAGCTCAAAGATCAGTTCTTCAGGGAAGTCTCATCTGACCACTTTCAATTATGAGAAGTGTCCCAGTCAGGGCACCTGAGTGGCTCAGTTGGTTAAGGATCGAACTCTTGGTTTCAGTTCAGGTCATGATCTCAGGGTCATGAGATCGAGTCCCACATCAGGCTGCACACTCAGTGCAGAGTCTGCTTCAGATTCTCTCTCCTTCTCCCTTATCCTCCCACTCAAGCGCTCTCTCTCTCTCTCTCTCTCTCAAATAAATAAATAAACTTAAAAAAAAAGAAAAAAGAGGAGCCCCGGCCCCCACCCCGTGACAAGCTCTCCTATGCTGAGACAGAGGGAAATAACTAGATGGGGCTGTGTGGTGTCAGTGTTATGAGATGCACCTCACGGTTCTGTGTACCGCTGTTGCCCCAGCCACGGGGCTCAGGGGGGTGATGGGAAGAATTAAGTAAATGGATGAATGAACAAATGAATGAATGAAGGATGCTTTGATCCAGGGTTAGATGTTGCATTTCTTTTTTTTTTTTTTAAGATTTTATTTGTTTATTTGACAGAGAGAAACACAGCAAGAGAGGGAACACAAGCAGGGGGAATGAGAGAGGGAGAAGCAGGCTTCCTGCCGAGCAGAGAGCCCGATGTGGGACTCGATCCCGGGTCTCCGGGATCATGACCTGAACCGAAGGCAGTTGCTTAACCAACTGAGCCCCCAGGCGCCCCAGATGTTGCATTTCTGTATAGCACACAATGGGCCCTGGGGACACACATCCACATCCCTTCCCCCCCGTGGAACACAGCCCTGGCCTCTGCCATCTAGATCTGCAGGCTGGGCCACCATCAGAGCAGAGATGGACCTTGCTTCAGAGAATGGGGGGTCTTGGGTGGAAGAAGCCCTCAGACCAAGAAAAGACAGATTAATTCCTATTAAATCCTTCCTGTCAAGTGGGGCAAATGTGGACATTTCGCATAATATAGCATGAGTCATCAGGGACGCCCCCAGCCCTGCTCTCACCCCTCCTCCTGTCCCTTCCCAGCTCTGCGGGGCCTCAAGCAGCAGGCACCCGAATGTCTGCTACCAGAGTACATGGCCTCAACTTTGCCCAGACCATGCTGAAGGTCATAAGTGGTGTTTCCTTCATCTGTCCACGAGGGAGCCTATGTTGACCAAACGCATATCTAGATGTTTATGAGACAGCAAAATGGCTTCATTTGATTGCTTCATTACTTAATGACGTATATGGTAAATGTAACATTTTGAGTTATTTTTTTCTGTAACAACCATTTATCGTATGAGGCCCCATTATAATTCTTGAGCGCCTTGTACTTACAGTTCACTCGCGGGTTTCAGTGTGGCTTACATTTTTACGGCCAATCCCAGTTGCTACTGCCCCAGCAGGTCAAGCTCCCTTGGAAGTGAACTTAAGACATGACCAGCGGGGCGCCTGGGTGGTTCAGTTGGTTGAGCGACTGCCTTCGGCTCAGGTCATGATCCCGGAGTCCCGGGATCGAGTCCCACATCGGGCTCCCTGCTCGGCGGGAAGCCTGCTTCTCCCTCTCTCACTCCCCCTGCTTGTGTTCCCTCTCTCGCTGTGTTTCTCTCTGTCAAATAAATTTAAAAAAAAAAAAGACATGACCAGCAATGAGAGTGACTCAGGAAATGTCTCTTTGGGCATCACTGTCAAAAGGATACAAATGACGGAAAAGTACCGAAGTAAAATACAGTCTGTAATTTTCTCAAAATGAAGGTATTTCCATATAAGTGTAATACACCTGTGGATTACATATATTCAGAAAATCTATGGATTAAACAGTCATTTTGCCACTCATCCAAATATTGCTAGCCTACCAACAGAATACCCAGAGACAGATAACGAAATTCGGCTATGACCAGTAGTTTGTTGGCTTGCAGATATATACAACACTAAGTTCCCAGGTGTTTTTCTATTTCATCACTATGAAGATGAATTTATCATAGCGGGAGGATAGCGCACGTTTCATTGGACGATTCGTGATCTCGACATAGCGCTTTGAAGGCGAGCAGGACTTCACCTGTGTGCTCGCCCTGGGCGTCAGGGCTCCCTCTGCCACCACCAGCCTCCCTTCCTCTCCCCTACAGGCCCTGGAAGGTTCTGGCTTCCCATGGCTGCTCATTGCTGGGGCCTCGGTCTCCTGGGTGGTCCCTTCACCCCACCGACACCTCCATACCCCTTCCTTCCTTAAACGGGTTTCAAATCAATCTTTTTGAGTTTTCCACCTGCTTTTTTCCAGAACCTTGGAGGGTTCTCCTGATGTGTTCATTCCCTCCTCAGGCGTTGTTTTGGTCTTTCCAACATGCTTCATTTTTGTTGTAACACTGACTCCCTCCTGAAAACAAAGGATTAGCACTGTTACACTTGTTTCCTGCCCTAGACTGGGAGGTCTCGAAGGGTAGAGAGTTCAGGTTTTTCTCTGCTAGAGCCCCAGGGCTAAAAACAGTGCCAGGAACATAGTAGGTGCTCAGTAAATATTTGTTAAGATTGAATGACCTTCAGTGGAAGTAGCGTCTACAGAACTGCTTGAGTCTGAAACAGTCCAAGCACAGGCCCAGGGCGTGTCTCTGTACAATAGTCAGTAAAGGGACTGGAATGGAGGAGACTCGTATTTCCAAACGTCTGGCTCGTGGTGGGCAGTCAATCTCCCTGAGCTCCCTGTGCATCCCTTAATTAGGAAACAGGTGGGCTTCGAAAGGCCCCATCTAGCCCAAATTACTCATATTAGATCCTCTACTTAAAATGAGGAGCGGGATGTCAAAAATTGGCCAGGTTATAAATTGGCAAAGAGGAGGATTCTAACCTTAAACGGGGAGAAATACTTCGTGGAACACGAGTGCTCAGTGTGTCGATTAAAAGGAGAGTTGCCTGATGTTGGACTCACCCAGATCCTGAGGTTTGTTTCTTTTTTGTTTTTTCCTCCCTCTCATAATGAGCTGCCAAGGACTGTGATGTACAATCACACAGCCCAGTGAGCACAGTGTTCATTAGCTGAAGGGATTCTGCAGAAAACGGACTCGGTTGTGTGAGGGTCGGGCTGGCACGTGAGGACCCCCCTGATCCCTGTCATTCGAAGGACAGCGAGGTTGGCAGCCCCACTGGGGAGCTCGGTGCTCGGCCACCTCGGGTGACAGGGACGCACTTCACGGCTGTCAGGGCCCGGGTGGAGAATGAATGAGTATTGTCGAAAGGTGTCAGGAGGTAATTAGTGGGCCCTCGGCTGTCTGTAAACAAACATTTTTGATGCATGCCAGGAAGAGAGGAAGCTATTTTGGTGATCAATTTTGCACTCCCAGGAAGCAGAATGTAATTATGGGGTCTGATCTACAGCCTTCATCGTG
>PITA01012250.1:8143-63021 GCA_004023965.1 Spilogale gracilis
CCACCCGCCCCCCCCCCCTGGAAGCCACCAGCTCGCTGTCTGTAGTTAACATCTGCTTTGTTTGTTCATTTTTTTATTTCACATGAGTAAAACCATGCAGTATTTGTCTTTCACTTATTTCACTGAGCAAAGTAACCTCTAGTCCCTCCATGTTGTTGCAAATGGCAAGATTTCCCTCCTTTCCTTAGGGCTGATATTCCGTTGTGTGCGTGCACACACACGTCCCTCCGTTCGTCTGACGGACACGGGCTGCTTCCGTACCTTGGCTATTGCACACAGTGCTGCACTGGACGACGATGCCGCTTCTACCTTTCTGAATTAGCTTTCATTTTCCTCAGCACTCCAAAGTGTACTTGTTGATGGTATTCTCAACTCGGTACACCCACGTGGTGTCCTCACGCACAACCGAGGAAGCTCCGCCCTGTTTTCCAGGGTGGCCGCGGCAGTTTGCATCCTCGCCCCCGGCCAGGAGGGGACCCCATCCTCGCCAACAGCCGTGAGGTGGCCCCTCGTCGTGGTTTTCCTCTGCACTTCCCTGATGGGGGACGTGGAGCTTCTTTATGCGTCTGTTGGCAATCTACAGGTCTTTTCAGAAAAGTCTCTGCTCGGGTCTTCTGTCCATATTTTAAATCAAAGTTGGTGTGGAGTTCCCATTCAGGAGGTTGCCTTTTCATTTTGTTGATGGTTTCCCTCACTGTGTGGAAGCTTTTTAGTTTGATGTCGTCCCAATTGCTTACTTGTGCTTTTCCTGCCCTTGCTTTGTCAGAGTATAGTTTAAGTGTTTTGGGGCTCTCTTGTGGCTCCAGACTTCAGATCTGTGAGCACAGAGTATCTTTCCCCTCGTGTATCCCCTTCACTTTCTTCCACCAATGTCTTCTGAGCACAGGTCTTTTTACCTCCTTGGTTAAATTTATTCCTAGGTATAAAAAACCTCATTTTAATACCAAATTTATCAAAACCACGTCCAGTTAATGCTTTGTGTCTTAAGTAGTACCGTATCTCACGGTCAGAGAAGTCGTTATCTTTACCTTTCTCCCCCCCTCCCCGAGTTTGAAAATTTTGTGTTACACTGAAGCCATTAGCTTCCTCTGGCATGAGGAAAGAGTTGATGTTCGCCCTTTGCCACACAGATAACCAACTGTTCCAGCTCTAATTATCAAGTTAACTTTCCCCGACGTGACGAGCCACCTGTTACACCAAAGTTCAGTCCACGTGTGCCTTCTTCCAAGCAATTGGGTCTGTTCCATTGGGAAATGTGTACATCCCGTAGCTAATACCAAGCTCTCTCTCTCTCTTTTTTTAAAGATTTTATTTATTTATTCATGACAAAGAGAGAAAGGCAGAGGCAGAAGGAGAAGAGGACTCCCCAAGGAGCAGGGAGCCTGACGTGGGACTCGATCCCAGGACCCTGGGATCATGACCTGAGCGTCCAAAGGCGGGCCCTTCACCACCTGAGCCCCCCAGGTGCCCATGACACCAGGCCTTCATGTGAACTAGTCCCAGCAGCAGACAGGACAGCCACCCCCCTTCCTGCCCCTTTTTTTTTTCCCCAAAAGAAGGCTTTCAGGCTTTTGCTACCTTTTACTTTATAACTGCTTTAACAAGTTCCAGGAGATAATGTGGTGTGATTTTGATTGGAATTGCTTTTCACAGATCTGGGTCTGAGGACAGGTGACATCTCGATATTGTCTTCCTAGCCATTGACATGCCTCTTTTCCCATTTACTGAGGTATTGGTTATCGTCTCTTTTTTTTTTTTTTTTAAAGATTTTATTTATTTGACAGAGAGAAACACAGCCAGAGAGGGACACAAGCAGGGGGAGTGAGAGAGGGAGAAGCAGGCTTCCTGCTGAGCAGGGAGCCCGATGTGGGACTCGATCCCGGGTCTCCGGGATCATGACCTGAGCCGAAGGCAGTGGCTTAACCAACTGAGCCACCCAGGCGTCCCTGGTTATCGTCTCTTGATAATACTTTAGGATTTTTTCAAGAGGCCTTCAACATGTACTGTTAATCTCCTAGGTACTTGGGGGTCGCTATCACTGTGAAAGGTGTCTTCTGGTTTTCCAGCTATGACCGCTGGAAGGAATGTTCCTGGCTTCTTAAGGTTAATGGCACATCTAGCTGCTTAACCACAGCCATAAATCTAGTACTTTGTCTAGATTCGTTTGGAATTTCTCTAAGAACAAACACCTACCCTGCAGATATCCAGTGTTTCCTCCCTTCTCCTTCTTAGGACTTTCTGCTTTGACAGGATCTCCAACTCAATTTTGACCACAAGCAGGGGACCACAGGCAGCATTTTGTTTCTGACTTTAAAATGGAATGAGTTTCCTCTTTTCGGAAGATGCTTGCTATTCATTTGTTTGTTTGGTTTTACACAGAAACTGTCACCTTAAAGAAATTCCTCCCTAGTTCTAATTTATCAGGAGTTCTCATCATGAATGGGTGTTAAACTCTATTAAATACGTAACCTGAGTCTGTTGAGGGCTAGTGAGAAGTATTCTCTCTTTAATCTGTTCATGTAATAAGTTAACAGATTACATTCACATCGATTACATTTACAGATTTTCATGCTAAGCCATCATTGCATACTAATAAGAACTTACATGCAAAGTCGTGGTATAGAAATTTGTACTTGGGGGCACCTGGGGGGCTCAGTCATTAAGCGTCTGCCTTCAGCTCAGGTCACGGTCCAGGGTCCTGGGATGGAGCCCGGCATCAGGCTCCCTGCTCAGCGGGAGGCCTGCTTCTCCCTCTCTCACTCCCCCTGCTTGTGCTCCCTCTCTGGCTGTGTTTGTCAAATAAATAAAATCTTAAAAGAAAAAAGAAGAGAAATTTGTACTGTAAAATACTGCTTTTCACCTATTCTATGTTTCGTATTAAAAAAGACTGGCTGCCAGGTAAGTTTGAGAACCAAAGGACAAGTGGTCTTTCTGTCCACAATCCTCCAGATGCCATGTTTGAGTTATGCCCTTTCATTTTCTCTAATTCTCCCAGAAAAAGGAGCTCCTAGCCAGACGCTAACTCAGGGTGACAGGATGGAGAACAGAGCTAGAAAATCGATATCTATGTGACAAAAAGCAGTTCTTGAGGTTAAAGAAATGCTGACACCTTCAACTCAAAGGAATCTAAGATTATAATTTATCATCATGAGATCAGTCACAAATTGATGTGAGAACAGCAGCAGGACCTGTACAAAATCAATAAAGTACAAAACCAAAAGACCAAAAATCAAAACGAATTATCAGAAAGAATAGCAGAGAAAAAGCAATACAAGGGAACGTTATGGTTTCCTTTTTATTTAATCAAAGACTGGTGGATAAACATAAATACAGCACAATTACTTCAGATCATTCTTCATGTCGCACACACAGACCGACGAACGCGATCTGAAAGAAACCCGCAGTCGGCAATGAAACGCACACGGCTTTTCCTTCCCTCGCTCAGAAAAGAAAGATTAAAAACACACAGACTGAGAATCTCATCAGCACACTCTCTCTCGTGACAGATGATTCAGACATAAACAGTGGGTGCGGGGAAACGATACGCTAAGCTATGAGAACCCTTGTTAATGAAAGCCCAGAAGCAGCCGTAAGGACGGAGACACACTCGGTGACCGGTAAGTGGCCGGGCCCTGAGGGGCGCCATCGGCAGAGGCCGTGCTGCGGAGAGAAGCCAGCGACACACACAGTGAGAAAATAAACTGCAAGATCAACGCGTGCGTGTTTAATACTGGGAAAATCACGGCCCTCCAAATTCCGCCGCGTTTGTTATAAAAGCCCTCTCCACTCAACTAAAATTAAAATGATCTTAAAAGGATGATACTTGTAAAGTTTACTTTAGTCTTTTCAGCCACAGAAACTACAAGGGAAATAAATGTTCAGAGTCATTTTCAAAACAAAACAAAAATCTATTCTTCTGGTGACATGCATGATTAAAGGTCTATGCAAGATGCATGGCTCTACAATCCCAATGACTAGGAAAAAAAACCTCAAGTCAATTTTTAGTTTGCAGATGGTCAAAGGATTTTGTATTCCAGCAGGAGTTCAAATCTTCTGGATCTTTTCACCAACAACTACTGGATTTTCTTTTCTGATTTTCTCAGCAGCATCAGCTTTGTAATTGTAAGAGCAATTGTGTACATCGGAGTAACGGTGCACACCACAGTAAACATTTCCACACCGGCATTCAAACCCTGAAAATGGATCAGTACACACGCGTGAGTTGGGCGGAAGGTCTAGGTTCCTTAGTACCACTCATGTTAAAAATAGGTATTTAGGGCAGACATCTAAAGAACCATTCCAGACAGTTTCAGGACCTCGTAACATTTCCAGAATTCACTAGTTGACAGCTTTGCTTCTTATTCCTATCTACAAATAGAGGCTCGTGGCGCAGCAGCGCCTAGCTGTTTCTCTGAGCTCAAGCCTCTCTACCTGTGATGTGGCCACTTCCTATCGCAGTCAGGACTGCTACACGGGATGGAAGGTATTTCTCAAATTCCATTCTAAATGTCAAGATAAGCACACTGTCAGAAGGCAACCTTAAAATTTAAGAAAGGTGTAACAAGACTTGTGGCAGAACTGCTAAGACACAGCACAGTATCCCCCTGGCTTCCCGGGGCCCGTGCAGAGGCGACCGGGCTCCTGCTGCCGGGTCAGAGCAGGCTGTGGGGTCGCTGCCTAAGCGTGCAGCCGCTTCCTTTAGCTTACTTAGTAACAAATCACTCAGTTTCGGCATCTGTAGTTCTGGAATAATGAGTTACTGTAGGGATTAAATGACAAATGTGTTAAGTGCTTAACATTCAGTAAACATGCAATAAATGCTATTTATTTGGGGGAAATGCCCAAGGAGTTGAAAGCCGAGAGAGAGATAGCGAGATAGAGAGAGAGAGAGAGAGAGAGAGAGAGAGAGAGAAAGAGAGAGAGACTCTATCAAACTGGTCCTGCTTCCCCAAATTAAGACTTTATGGAAGGAAACTGTTGGCAGCGGAGCAGAGGAAGCAGTGTTTCGGACGCTGACATGTGACGGAAGCGTCCTCACCGCACTTTGTTTCTGCCTCGGGAGCATATTCTGAGGCTTCGTGAGAAGGCGTGGGAAATGAAGTCAGCACAACAGTGGGCTGACGGGCCGGACAAGGCGCAGGTCACTAAGTCGCAGCCTTCTCATCACGAAGTCTGAGAGTTTCTGAGATGCAGTAAGACTATATTTGACGCTAAATATGTGTACCTTAAAATACCCGATTTACTCATGCCTGTATTCTTTGGAAGAGTCCGCCTGCCAAGGTACAGGCCCGTCCCCGCGCCTCTGGCGGCAGACGACTGTGCCCTCCCGCTGCCTGCCACCTGGCCCTGGGCCAGAGAGGCCCTCCCGAGATCCCGGAAATCTCACGTGCTCTCCTCAGCTCCGAAGTCACATTCCTGTGGCGCATTCAGCACAATGCCGGGCACACCACAAGTAATAATGGAAACTCTCTGACGCTGCGCCTGCTCCCCGCCGTGGGGCACAGCCCACAGCGGCAGCAGACGCCCCTGTTCCCGGGCCGTGTGCTCCAGCCGCCCTCGCCGGCTCGGGCCCCTCAATGTGCCCGGGTCTTTCCTGTCTCTGACCCTCTGTTCAAGCTAGTCTTTCTGCCTGAAAGGGCCCTGTTTCCGTCCGCTCCAAGTCCTACTCCTCTCTCAGGACCCAGCGGAAATACGCTGCCTCCACGATGCCCTCCGTGATGGGCCTCCCCTCCCCTTCTGTTACACGAATCAATTAGGACACCTGTCCCTGAATTCCCAAAGTAATCCACTGCCTGCACTCAATCTACTGTAAATGCTAAATACCCAAATAATATTTCAAATCTGTTTTTCCCCCCCACGAGCACCACCATCCGCCGGTGTGCACAGGGAAAGCACCTCTCGGCCTGCCACGTACTCACGACTTCCCCGCTCCCTGACTTCAGCACCTGGCACCGTGACCCGCCCTGCCTAATGCTCTCAGACCCAGTGCAATGAATTTTTAAAAGAAAATCTATTCATTTCACTTTCAGGTATAAAATTAAAGCTACTTTTATTTAAGAAAATTCAGAAGCCGAAGTGTATCCAGTATTAACCCTCATGGGAACAAAAATGACCTCCACCGAAGCCAGGAACAGCAAACCATGCATGAGCTTAAAATACAGTCTTAAGTTTAAACCGTTGGGTTTAGGCCCTTACCAGTAAGTCCCACTTTCTTCCTGCACATGAAACAGCGATTCCTTTTTTGTTTTGGTTTTTCAAGAGACTTGCTTTGCTCTTCAGATGGCTGCTGGGCCGTATCTGATACTGAAGCTGACAAAAACAGGAAGATGGCAAAACTTAATCATTCAGGAAGATTTTAATACTGGGTGGTGGGTGCCCCTCAGCCCACCCTCAGTGTGTTAGCATGGAGACACTGGGTTAAGTCACAAGCAGATCACATAACGCAACACCCCCTTCATTAAATGCACCGACGCGATGCATCCGTGCGCGCACGCACACTCACGCACGCACAGGCACACGCACGCACACTCACGCACACTCACACACACGCAGGAAGTCTAGGATGGATACTGGTATGTTAACAGTGACCCTAGAGGTCTCCCGCTGTATCCCCTCCCTATTGTTTCTAGTAATTACTTGTGTGACCCCCACCCAGACACGGGCCGGGCATTCTAAGGGAGTGTGCAAGAAAATGGCCACATGCCAACTTTGTAATCTCACTGGGGTCAGAACTATGTCAATTTCTCCGAGAACAAGGACGAAAAGGGCTGCAACCAAGATTAGGTAGAACATTATGCTAAATTCTCAGAACGTTTCAAGTAAAACCTTTAAAATGTTAAGAAGATAAACTTATTACAGCGTTATAATTAGGATGATAAGTGGACGCGTGCAAGCAGCAACGGCAAGGCCGGCTGTACCATTCGGTCAAAGTGCCACGCCTACGTCCAAACCCGTGTGACCCTCCTGTCCCTGGCCCCCTGGGCCTCCTGGACGCTGTCACTGCAGTCAAAGTCTGTCACCTGACACCTGGCTCTAAGCTGTGACTTCCTGCAGCCAAGCTCTCACCCTCTCTGAATTTCTCAGCCTCTAGTCCTCGACTCTCCTGCTCAGTCACTTTGGAGCCGGCCCTCTGCTCGCCCCATTTGCGAACCGTCCAAAGCACACAAAGTCTTCTAATTTCCAGGCTTCTGTCAACAGCCTTTCTGTGTGGAATGTCTTCCCACGCCCTCTTGTCCCACTCTTTCCCTGGCTTACTCGAATGGCATCTCTTGTTCAAGCTCATACCATCAACTCTGACTCCATCCTCTACCTCCCACGCCCCACAGTACTGCCCACGTGATTGTAACGGCCTCCCTGTCTTCACCCGGCTTAGCAGTGAGCTCCTCCAGGGCAGGTGCTTGTCCTCTCCGCTCCCGCTACGGCGCCGGTCCTAGCCCCACTGACCTCGGGGCAGGCGCACCACAAGACCGGCGCAGCGGCACCCCCCAGTGCTCACCCACTAGTCATGAGGCCCACCGAGGACAGGGGGCCCTGACTTCCCATATGAATCTCCAGCACCAGCACAGTGAACTACACACAGCAGATGCTCAAGCATTTGAGGGAATGGATTCTAACCTGCTTATGTTAACTGTATTACCTCCCATTTTAACAAAGTATGACAAAGAAAACACCACAAACTAACAAGTAAATATGCACGAATGAACAACTCTATGAATGATTACTCCATCTAGAAATTCTGAAACCAGATGGGAGACAGCTGTGCTAACATAAACATTTTATAAATACTTTAACCAGATTACGAGCACATAAAACCTTTTATTATTAATAAATAAATATCCTCAGAATTGAACTCCATGATGTTAGGGGCTGAATGTCCTGCTTGTTTTATCCACAGCCCCTAGAACAGTATCAAATAACATTCTGTCAGGTGTGAAGAGCTCAAAAATAGTTTAACTTACCATCAGAAAAGAATCTGTTGTCTTTGAAATCTATAAGCCCTAACATCTAACCTGTTCTCCCAAGAAACTGATATTCACATAAACTTAAACAGCAGTAACAGTACTCCAAGAAAACTTTTTAACAGAACCGGGTGAATTACTGTGGCATAAACTCTGGAATCTGGACAGGGCCAAGAGTGAAAATACCTCTCCCCGCCCCGTCCCCGCCCCTGCCCCGTCCCCGCACCCCGCCCCGTCCCCGCCCCCCCATACGGAAGTCTCAGCCGTGATGATCCGTCCACAGCACACACACAACCTTTAGTTAGGGATCCACAGGCGGCCCGAGAGCTTATGAGCAAGAGCTAGCCTCTGCGGCTGATCATCGCCCACTAATGTTCCTGTGAGGCGAAGGTGACCTTTGCTGGTCTCAAACGACGACTGCTCGCCTGGATTCGGACACTCACCAATCAGTTCGTGGGCCGGGTGAAGAAACTACCCGTATCCTTATATGTGAGATCTAAGACCGAAGCATGCCTACCAACTCTTAATTATGTAAAAGAAAACAAGTCCATCTTTTTAAAAGGGCCATAAACACATTGAACCTGAAGCCAAAATAAGAAGCGTCCTCAGAAGTGGCCGTTTCTCCCAGTGTGGCGGGAGAACCGGACACGAGGTCAGCTGCTTGGGACAACCACGGGCAGCCGCCTGCGTTCTACCTGCAGGCCTCGAGGTCTGTTTGGGAGGCCGAGGCATGAAGGCTGCTAAGGAAACTCAATTTTTAACGGGATGCCAGTTAGACAAAGGCTACTGGCCGGTTCTTTCCAGATACTTCACCATGAAGCCCACTGTTCCAGGCCCTGCTAGAAAAGGACACACATGAAACAACAAGTATATAACAACGCAGCCTGCCCGCTGTCTGGAAGCTCATTAACACACGATGACTCTTACCAGGCAGCCCGGGGTCGGCCGACAGCACAGCCTGCAGGTCCCGTGCAGGACCCGTCTCCCCCAGGCTCCCCGCGGGGTCGGACGACGCCTGCTGCTCGGGGCTTCTGCTCCCCACTTACAACCAGTGCGGAGACCGAGCGGCCCCTCGAGAGACACTCACTGAATGAACATACTCTTCCAATGACCCACTAGGACAGCATTCGTTTTCCTTCTCTGTACTTCATTTCATACAAAATGAGGCGTTGAACCAAATCATCTTTAAGTTACTCCTAACTCAAAAATTCTTTACAAAATGAGAACATTTTAAATATTCAAGGGAAAGTAAGCATTACAGTACAGCAGCGTCCAAGAAAATATACCAAGCCACAGATTTAATCGTATATTTTCCAGCCACTGTGTTAAAAGTAATAGAAGGGCAAAGTTAGTATCTATTACCATTTAGAATGTAATCGGTATTTAGAGTATTAATCAGCTATTCCTCATCGTATTGATACTCAGGCTCCGGAACCTGCGTGGCCGTTACCCCCGGCAGACACATCCGCGCTAAGCCAGCCTCAGGCCGGCCCCACTCATCAGCTGCCCAGCACCCGCGCGGCTCTCCCCAAGAGAACAGTCTCTTCGAGCAGCTATCTAGGGGTGAAGAAGTATCACATTAATCTTCTTAAAATACAACTTTGTGTCATCTTTAAAAAAAACATCAAAGCAACGCCTTCACAAGGCTCTCTCTCTCCCCCAACTGCCGCCGGAAGCCAGCGCCTCAGGGGCCCTCCAGGACTGGCTTTAGACACCGTTCCCGCTTCTGCTCCAACACCGCCTCCCGGAAGGCCCCTCCGGCAAGTGCAGCCCCCGCCGCGCCCAGGCCGCGCGCCCGCTGTGAGCTGTGTGCCCGTGGCTTCTGCGCCTGGAGGGGGCCGCCTGCGCCACACCGGCCTCCCGTAGAGACGAACCGCACGGCCTGCGGCCTTGGTGCCTGGCTTTTACTCCGCATGTTTCCCAAGTTCACCCTGCTGCGGCAGGTGCCAGGGCTCCGATTCCTCTCCCCAGTGAGGACCGCTCCAGGGTCCGGACAGCCCACATCTCGTTGATCCAGTCACCTGCCGATGGCCATCTGGGTTGTTTCCACGTTTTGGTCACTATGAACATTCTTACTCACGTTTCTGTGTGGACACATGTTTTCAAGCCCCCAGGAATTAGGAACGGACTTCGGGCTCATACAGGGAATGCTCGGACTTTCTGAATTCAATGTGTAACTCCCAAACTGTCTCCCAGAGCCGCTGCACCACTGTGCGCCCCAACAACCAGGTATTAGGGTTCTCATGTCTCCACAGCCTTCACACTTGACCATTTGCATATCTACATCTAGTCAAGTCCTTTGTCCTTAAAAAAACTGGTCTTTCTATTGTTGGAGTATAACCTTCTTTATATACTCTTACCAGACATAGGATCAGCAAATATTTTTTTCCCATTCTGTGGACTACTTTGCGCACTCTCGATGGTGTCCCTGGAAGCAAACCGGTTTCGATGTGTGTGCTCTCCTCTGGTCGCTTGTGCTCGGTGCCCCCTCTAAGGAAGCGCTGCCTGAGCCAGGCTCATGAAGACTTAGGCCTGCTTTTCTTTGAAATGTTTTACAGCTCTGGCTCCCATATTCTAGTATTCTGGGCTGAACTTCTGTATAAGGAGTGATGCTTCTAACTGTCTAGCATCACCTCCTCCCCTACTGGATGCTCTTGCTGAGAGTCAACTGCCCATGACTGACGCCGGTCCGACCCTGCCACCACAGCAGCGTCCTCATGCCTGCACCGGAGTCGCAGCCACTACAGCTTGTGGGCAGCTTGGACACTAGAACTGTTCATTTTTTCCCAACTCTGCTCTACTTTTTCCAAGACTGTTTGGCTATGCTCACCGAGCCTTCAGTAACCAGAAGAAATCCTTGATTTTTAGTCCAGACAGCTTTCTCCAGTTCATTTAGCGGGACTGCTCCTCTCGGATTGCTCTGAGCCACCGAGCCGCCCACTCAAGTCTGTGTGGAGAGCTGGGGTCTGAGGAACCCGGTCAGCATGTCAACCCCGGGTGGCAGTCCCTGCCCACCGTTCTGACGGTAACTCAGTCCTCCCGGAACGCGCCGCTGATGAAGGGCTCGGCGGCCCACCCCGCACTACTGCCGGGGGCTTCGCAGAGCCTCTCCTTCCCTAAGCCTCCAGGAACTGCCACACCCCCGTGGCCTGCACAGACCAGGAATACCCTGTTTCTCCTCCATCATTTCACTGACCTCTAGCTCCCCGTAAGGTGGATGTGGCTATTGCTTGCTCTCCTTTAAAATTACTAAGAATATGGCTCAGAGAAGTGGGGGCATCAACATATGAAAACAGAACCTGTGGGCGCCTGGCTGCCTCAGTCGGTTAAGTGTCTGCCTTCGGCTCGGGCCATGATCCCGGGGTCCTGGGACTGAGTCCCACATCAGGCTCCCTGCTCAATAGGGAGTCTGCTTCTCCCTCTCCTCCTCACACATGCTATCGCTCTCTCAAATAAATAAAATATTTAAAAACAAAAGAAAGGAAGGAAGAGAGGGAGGGAGGCAGGAAGAAAATAGAACCTCTGATCCAAATTCCATTTCTTTTTACTAAGGTTCGGTGCCTGAGGGACAGAGAGGTTAGCCACAGTGAGGCACAATGAGCAGTAGGGCAATCAAGTAAGATGGTGTAAAGTGCACCAAAACACTTTAAAAAAATGTTTTTAAAACTAGCTTTTGTGAACTGAGTATCTGATATTCCTAAGTGAGACTATGGGAGGTACTGCTACCTGTTACATTAAAAATCATCATAGGAGAAACATGCTGTAATACCCTATACTCCCATTCAAAGAGGAGAAAAACAATCTTTAGAGCCTCGAGGACAAAATGAAAGCAGCACCACCCAGTTGGTGGCACCACAGCTTAATTATAAGCAGAATACCCACAGAGAGGGAAGCTGTTTCAAGGGCACTCATCTGAAAACTCCACTAACGAATGTTAGGGAATGCTGGCTTAGGTGCATGGCTGCTACTCACGAACCCTGTCCAGCTGGGGTGATCTTCCCAGGCAAATCGGCTTCCCGGAGGGATGCAAACAGAGAAATACAGAAGAAAGTGGACACTTGGTCAGCCACCAGAGCAGTCAACGCCCCGCCCGACTCGCTGGCAACGGTGGGGTTGCACACCCCAGTCTAGCGAGCCTAGCAACTGTCTGGGGCGAGAGCACCGGCCGCAGGTCAGGTGCCTGAGTTCCAGCTCCAGCTCAAGTGACCACGGCACTTGTGTTCAAGAATTCTTCTCTGTCAGTGTTTATCTATCCACTAAACAGATGTAAAAAAATACTCTCTGCATTTGTTTCTACCCAACAGGGAAATCACAAGTATGTTTATGCTGAGTGTATACACATACACACACATGAACACACTCATCCCCTCACCCTCCCCAACTACTAAGAATGTGCTTTATGTCACTTCCCTTTTATGAAAAACCTACATTAGTGCCTGTTTTTGCTAACAGAAACATATCAAAGAGAATTTTCGCTTTTATGAAATGATAATTGCTTCTTCACCCCACTTTAGTTTTCAGAACGTTTCACCAAAATGCTCTACTTTTGGATACAGGGAAACCTGTATTTGTGTACATGTTGATAATGAAAGAAGACATTCTTCATTCAACAGCATAAGCAAGACCTTTTAAAAAACTAGGCTGTTAAGAGATTTTGTGCCCTGAAAATGAATGCTCTCAAACTCAGATCAAACTTATACTACATTTTTCAAAGATTCTGCAATGCTAAAATAACAAATGCTACATTTTTAAGAGGTTTTTAAGTTCTTAAAAGGTGTTTTCATTTTTAGGAGGTACTTATAAGCTAATACTAGTTTAACGTTAAAAGTCATTGAAATCGTCAAATAAAATCTTAAAAAAAAAAAAGGGGGTGCCTGGGTGGCTCAGTTGGTTGGGTGACTACCTTCGGCTCAGGTCATGATCCCAAAGACCCGGGATCGAGCCCCACATTGGGCTCCCTGCTCGGTGGGAAGCCTGCTTCTCCCTCTCACTGCCCCTGCTTGTGTTCCCTCTCTCGCTGTGTTTCTCTCTGTCAAATAAATAAAATCTTTAAAAAAAAAAAAGTCATTGAAATCATACATGAAAAAAGGAGTCTATAAATTCTGAAAACCCCTTATGATTTCTTCTAATACACCCTGAAGACCACCCTCTGCACTCCTGTCCTCAGGGCTAGGTGCGGGGAACTTCTCTGTTCTCCAAAGACCACAAATGGTATAAAAGCATTTACGGTCACAGGCAACCAATCTCTTCATCTCTGTCAGACTCGTGCAGTGACTGCCGCTGTGTCCTTAAGCAGCACACATTCTGTTTATGACCGACGTTCTCGACTTTGTCCCACTGTGACACATACCTTCAGGATGAGCAGCCTGTTTTTGTTTTTCCTTACTTAGCTCTCTTCCCTAACTGCTAAGTAACCACTGCCTCTAGAAACTCTCCCACGTGGGCACCTGCGGGCTGAAATTAACCAGGGCCCAGGTGACTTCCCCTTCCTTTGCTGACTTGCCCTCCAACCTGCTCCTCCTGATTTTAGCACCTCATTTTTCAATGTGTCAAGGACTTCCAAATCGCAGACATAACACTCATCACAGGGGTGAATATCAATTATCTACTAACGGCCTCCAACGGAGCCAACGCTGAAATGTGACCCCCTCCAGCTTACTGTGTGCCCACCCTGCCTGGCGACGCCACCTCTTCGAGCTCCCTGTCCGAAGCAGCGGACCACTGCCGCCTCACAAAACCGAAAGTGTTACCTACTTCCCACAACCCCAGGGATAACAAAATCTTAAGGATTTCTCTATTTCTGTCCTTCCTAAAATTTTCCAGTTTAACAAAAAAATAAATTCTCGCTTATAATATTTATTAATTTACAATACTATGCTGCACAGAAGAGAACACTGATGCTGGCCAGACTGTTTTCTTGCTACAGCAAGATTTACAAACAGGCAAGTTATGCTCATCGTTTCTTGGGCAGGAACGGGGAAGCAAGGGGAACTAGCAGCTCAGCCACATTTAAACTTCAGGGAACTCAAGCGAAGATTGCCAGATCCAGGTGTCGCTACCATGCGAACACCACGTTCGGGGGGAGGTCTCACTGCTCTGGGTACCTCCTCTCTCTAAGTCATGCCGTAGGCCCGTCCTTCCGCAGTGAGCCTTCGTCTCCACACAAGCACACGCTATCTACCAGCCTCCTCAGTCTCTCTGCCTCCTCTGCCCGCCGAGAAAGCCTTCCTAGACTGTCCTGACCCGCATCATGGGGATGGGAAGACTGTGGGCGAGACGAGACAGTGACCCTGACGGCTGCCCTACAGCCACACGCGGGAGGGGGGCGCCAGCGAGCCAGTCTGCCTGACAACCCAAGAGACAGAGATGCCTCCTAAGCCTCTTAAGCCGCAGTCGTAGCTGCTCGCAGGGGAAACATTTAGGTTAAACTGGTAAAAATAACAGTAAAAGAGAACAATACAATACCACTATTCATTCACTTAGTTCTCAAATTAAACAAATTTTATAATTTTCTATATTTACGTTGATGCCATCATTATGTATTAGTGGAAGTGGCTCCCAACATTTTCATCCATTAAATACTTGAAGATATGAAATATTCTGCTATAAAGACAACAATTATAAAAATATATTTTAGGCAGGCGATTTAAAAGAAAACGTGGCGTGAGGACGTGCCTGGCCTGTAAGCCTCAGCTGTTAAATGAGCGACAGGAGGGAGCGGGCTCAGATGCAAACCTTGCAGGTCTTCTGTCTCAGGTGCTGCTTTGTCCACAGATGTACTGTCCACTTGGGAAGATGCTACAGATCCTGATAAAAGTGACTGATTTGATACAGGGCTGGAAAAGCAAAAAATAAGCAGATTTACAAAATGGTCTCCACGCAGAAGCAGTAACTAGAGTGATGTAATAAATGCAAGTTCAATACATCTAAGCACACTGTTGCAAGAACGAGCACGGAGACAGTCAAGATACATGGTCAATCACCAAGACACGTGGTGGGACTCCCACACTAACCCGAGCACCGGGAGACCACAGACTGGCCTGGACGGAAGGTCCTGGCGTTCGCGAGAAGAGCGACAGCGAGGGGTCTGTGCGCATGAATTCACCCGCGACCACCAGCAGCCACAGCTGGCTCCGGGAGCCCGGGTACAGCGTTGGAAAGGATGCACGGGCTCTGCGGAACTGGGGGTCCCCCATCCCCAGCTGGGGCAGGACTAGAGCAGAAAAGTCCTCCTCGGGTGCTAACAGCAGGATGATGAAGCAAGTCTTTCTGTGTCTGCGGGCCTCCCCTCGCAGCGAGAGCGGAAAGCGAGGGCACGGCCCGAGCCCGAGAGCAGAGAGCCGAGATGAGTCTGCGTCACACGCACGGTCCCCCGCGGACACCAGCCCCGGTCAGAGCCCAGCATCTGAATTCTAGATTCAGGGGCGGGACATGTGAGGAGGAGAAGAAAAGGAAAGGCTGTCTCAAAAGATACCTTCCCAGCTCCTTCCCAAAGGAAAGAGAAGAAGCCTCTTCTAACTAGTGGTGAGACCGATGCGGAGTTGGGCTGGCTAACCCTACAGAGACCTGACCTTCTCCGTCACAGCACCGACGCGACAGAGAACGTGCTTCCTGTGTCACCCGCCTCCCAGCGGCCACCCAGAGCACGCCTCTTACCTTGGCTGCACAGACGCAGACGTGGAGTCGAGCGGGGACTGAGCGTCCGGGACGCCGCCGTCTGTGCACTGGGCGGGTAGGGATTCCGAGAGACTACCGACAGAAGCTGTGCAACAGAAGCACACTGCGGGTTAGGGGCGCTGCGCTCTGGGCATTCCGACACCCTGTCCACAGACAGAGCACCCTACGCGCGAAACACAGCAGACAAATCTTGTGTTATGACATGTGTAATAGGCTGCTTTGTTACTTTTATTTAAAAATTTTCTGGGGCGCCTGGGTGGCTCAGTTGGTTAAGCGACTGCCTTCGGCTCAGGTCATGATCCCGGAGACCCGGGATCGAGTCCCACATCGGGCTCCCTGCTCGGCGGGAGGCCTCCTTCTCCCTCTCTCACTCCCCCTGCTTGTGTTCCCTCTCTACGCTGTGTTTCTCTCTGTCAAAAAAAAAAAAAAAAAAAAATCTAAAAAAAAATTTTTTTTCAATAATTTTCCAGTGGAAAAAAGGTAATTTAAGCCAAGAAAAAAACTACATACAAACTATTTATACTAATAAACTGAACTCCTGCGTCTCAGGACTGCAGGTCCCTCACGCCCTTGAATTCACACACATCTTGCAAGTTCTAGGGCACAAAATATCTAGCACAGAAGACGGAGCAGCTAAGGCCAGAGGTTCAGAACGGAAACCTGTGCTCAGCACGCTGGGTCATTCTCTTCCCTGTTCTTTGTAAGGCAGAGATACAGATGATTTAATTAACAAACAATTTATATCCACTTGATCTTGGCCTTGAGAAAATGGGGGAAAACTGATTAAATGGCCTAGCTTTTCGCTTGAACAGGAAGCAGCAATGAGAAAGACCACACGTGGAATTTTATGTCTCCTAAGTAACAGCCTTCACGACTGCCACGCCTCTGGGAAGCTCATGCTCAGAACCCTCCAGACCCTTCCAATACAAGCACGCACACAAAATCCCACTTCCGCAACCCTGGAAGATTCCGTGGACGCACTCATGTGAGCCGCTGCGGACGCCCTTCCTCTCGGCCACACTGAGGCACCCCTCCTTCCTTACGGCACACAGCTCTCTCGAAAGTCAGCTGTGGCCAGCTGTAACCCACCCTCGTGGCTTCACACGCGGTCCAAGATGACATAACCAAGCTCCTCAGGACGCCCCCCCGCCCCCGACTTACCCTATGTACACTTGGAGTGTGCCTACGTAGGACAGCAGGGAAGGCTGTGGAATGGGTTTGTTCGGGTCATTTTCAATGGGTAAGGATAACACTGATAATGAAGACACGTAGGGAGGGATTTTTCCTGACATGAAGGTGGTAATATAAGCACAATGTGAGAGTAGGGAAAAGTATCTGCTTTCCGAATCTATCTCAATGAGGAACACTGCTGGGCTCTGCCGGGAATTACTTACCAGGTGGGCTTACTCTACCATTACTACTATTCTGTCTTTGAAGATGTTCTTTATAGCACACTGAACACATGCCATTTGTACGAGGGTTTCCGTAAAATCCGCAGCCAGTGGAGCAAAGCAGAGGCACTTGGCTGTGATTAGTTTCTTGAGCCATGTTCCTCGGTCGCACACCTGCAATTTACACAGAATTAGTGAAGAACTCAGACACACCACAGCCACACATTGTCCACATTTGCTTTATATGATACAAAAATAAAAACCTACATGCACTCTTGGCCTCTGTCATTCTGTACACCTGCCTCAAGACCTAGGGCTAACGTAGAGAGAAAAAACAATGACCAAAAGGTAAAAAGTGAACTTCTATTTCCAAACTTCTCTACACAAGAAGGTCTGTACTCGCTCAGACAGCGTATAGGACTCTGAGGACAGGTCTGTTCGGAAGACTCCACACCAGCAGAATGCCAAAGAAAACTCTTTAAGGCTAGTTCAGTTTGAACTCCTAATAATGAGAAAAACATTGTACATTTTGTTATGTCTTATACTATTAATTTCTAAGCATTAATAGTTCACCGAGCATACCTGTATAATTTATTCGTTTAAAAAGCATTTTACGGAACAACGATGCTGGCGAAGACAGGAAGACACGGGCAGAGTGCGGGGGAATGAGGAGCCGCCCCAGCCTTGCTGGCGGACAGTTCGCAGTTCACTGGAAGAGCCTCACCAAACTGCCCTCCGAGCCCGTCACTGCCCACCAGGGTCTCCAGCAGAGTAGCTAAGGCATTATCAGAAAAAAGACCAACACACACAAGGGATGTGCTCCAAAGCACTATTTATAATGTCAGTAAATTTCAAATACATTCTCAACATCAATAGAATGAATTTTTTTCAAAAGTTATGGGTTACTGAAACATTTTCGTAGACCTTTAGGCAGAGGAGAATGCTGGTAACAAATGAAAAGACAGAACATGAAATGTATACAGATGTTGTCAATTAGGACAAAAAGAGAATCTACAATCCTCAAAGACAGAAAAGAATGTATCCAAGGACGGCAAAGCTAACAGCGCTTTCTGATCTGTACATTTTTCGAACTTTTAAAATCCTCTAAAAGAAGGTACAACTTGCTTAATTGGGAATGAGAGATTTATTTAAGATGAAAGAGCGGCCGGAAGCAGGCCTGTCTGGAAACCACACGCAGGCAGTCATCCATCAGAGCAGATGGAAGAGCCCCATGTGCCATTTCTCCCACAGAGTGAGGGGCCCTTCAGCATGAGTAACATGGCAGACGGTAATACCAGAGTACTAAACAAAACACAACCCCCAAAACCCTCTCAAATGAAATGCAGGTTACTCTGAAACGGGCGTATGTATATTTAAAGATGAGTCTATGCCAAGGCCCCAGGGAGAAGAACCACCAGAGGAGCACAGGGTTTTGCCCCTACGCTGCCCTGGACCACTCGACAGGGAAGGAAAGCAGCGGTGTCTATCCCGGCCACGGCCACGGCCACTCTTTACCTACACTGACTGCTGCGGGGAGGGTGGGCGTGACGCGAACCTCAGAACCAAGACCAGTCACGCACCTGACACGATGGCACACCAAGGCCGCAGATTTTGCATGTGCTTTTACAAACAACTATCCTAACACGACAGAGCATTTCAACCTCCAGCCTGGGAATACCATCTGGGCTCTGGACAAACCTCCGTCTTACTCCACGGCGGCAAATGACTTCAGGACTGACTCCTGGCTGCTCCGCTCTCTGTACGGGCTACTTCCGTAGTTCTAGAAATAAACCTAACTAATGGGAAACGATAACAAAGATGGGATAGAAAACTAACAGCCAACGTTCTGTGGGCATCTGCGGCCCCCAGCGCCGGGCACGGCACGTTCACTGTCGGTCAGCAGGGTCACCGCTCAGGGTCACGGACGCGGCTAAGAAGTGATGGAGTGCGACTCAATCGGGAGTCTGGCTCAAAGCTCTTGTTCTGAATCAGTGTTTCTCAAAGGGTGCTTCCGTGGACCCCTGGGGAGGTCAGAACGGTTTCCATACAAAGGCTAACCAGCTATGTGCCCCTTTCCCTGTGTCGCCGTGTGCACTCATGGTCACACCCTGGGAGCCCTGTTAGGGGCCCATCAGGAGAGCGGCCCCAGTACCAGCTCGATCGCCCCTCACGACACTCTCACGGCAACACAACGAACTTGATGAAATCTGGAGCCTGAACCATGCCGTGTCTTGGTAGTCTTTTGGGTGACTCTGGAAGTCTGCAGAAGGGCCCTGCTGCAGAGAGAAGGACGGAGACGGCAGGAAGCACTCACACTTGCCCAGCAGCTAAGCTGCAAGCTGCCCCAGCCACTTTTTTCATGGAAGAGGTTTCTTATTCCAAGGGACAGCTGGCAAAGTCTGCTTACACAGCAGACATTTTCTCAAACATGAACAGTACTTATTGCCAAGGACCACATTCAAGCCAACAAAAAAAAAAAAAAAAAAGGCTTCACAAGTATCTCCAGTGCTTAGAGTTTGGTAAGGTCAGTAACGATGCTGACAGCAGGAGAGTGGCTGGCACTGTGGCGACATCTCCGCGCGAGTCCGAGGGCCAGAACCCCCCGGGGACCGGGGTGCGAGGGCACGCACGACTCCGCAACAAAGGACCCACTCAGAGTGAGGGGCCAGTGGATTTTAAAGGAACGGGACAAACGTTTTATATACAGTTTGAGATCTTAGACTGCAACTAATCCTTTAAGAAACTACAAATTGCCAAGCTTTTGGTATAATATCTGTATTACCTGAAAACGCTGTGAAAACACCCCTCCTTTCGCAGTGAGCCCTCGGTGGGGTACCAGTCACTCGCCTGTGACGGGCGAAGGTCAGAGCCAGCTATGCGATCAGCTGCGGGCCTCATGAGACATTTGCACTAAACCTTTTTGGCGGTGATGGCAGGGGTGAGGGAAGGGATGCTTACTTTTAATAAAATACTTTAAAAAATTAATATCTTACAATTTTTCTCAGTTTTAATTTGTAATAGTATAAATATTACTAGATATAACACACATAAATGAAAGTTCTTCAGGATCCTCAGTAATTTCAGAGAATATGAAAGTCCTGAAACCAAAAACCCTAAAAACCCACTGCAGGCGGTGCCACCTCCAGGGGACAGAGGCCAGCACTCTGGGGGAAGGAGGCACACAAAATACCTCACTGTGTATAAAACACACATATATATGGAATACATGAACAGAAATACAGTATATCTATGGAATTAAAATTTCATGGAGGTGGAGGCCAATTAGGAAAAAAACTATTTTTAAAAGGCTTTTGTCAGGGAGGAAATAAAAAAGAGAGATTCAGGACGCCTGGGTGGCTCAGAGCGTTAAGCCTCTGCCTTCCGCTAAGGTCATGATCTCAGACCTGTGATCGAGTCCCACGTCGGGCTCTCTGCTCGGCAGGGAGCCTGCTTCCCCCTCTTTCTCTGCCTGCTCTCTGCCTACTTGTGATCTCTCTCTGTGTAAAATAAATAAAATCTTTAAAAAAGAGAGAGAGAGCGATTAGGAAACACTTGTTCTCAACCACTGTCATCCTAGGTTGCCTACTAATGACATTACAATAACGTGGGGAAGGTGGGGCTTGAAGGGACCTTCTTCAGGTTTACCTACAGATAAATCTGGCCGGCAATCACAAGCACCCAGAAAGGTAAATATTCTAGTTCTTTAAAAAAACAGTCACAGTTTAGAATACAACCACCAAGCTTTCACTCACAATACCTACTTCTGAACAATAAAATTAAAAAACATGCAGCACTAGCAACTTCCCCAAACCGAATTGTCCTGCCCAGCAAATTAACAATAATTTTCATAAGTGGAGCTTTCTTATAAACAAACACACACATTATCGTGGCAGGTAAAAAGCACAAAGGATTTTATAAAGAAAAAAAAAGACAACCTTATTTATCTTTAGGCCACAAAACGTATACTTCTGTGAAGACACAAAAAAGAACCACCACCATAAAAGGGTATCTTAGTTTATCTCAATGTGTAGTGGCAAAAATAGAGGAGCTGTGGAAAAAACCAACGTCCTGCCTTCCCACTACCGCTCCTTCTTGGCAGGTACGGACTCTGCGGGCCATCAGCCTGACACTCGGGGGGTAGAGGGTGAGGACTGTGCGGGCCATCAGCCTGACACTCGGGGGGGAAGCAGGTGAGGACTGTGCGGGCCATCAGCCTGACACTCAGGGGGGAAGAGGGTGAGGGAATAAGAAGGAAGAACACCTCCTTAACTGCTATACTGTGGGATCATAAAGCTGCAACATCAAGGCAGTAAAGAATGAAATATCTGACAGAAAAGTTCACTAGCATGGTATAATTTAAAAGGAAACGTCTATGAATGCAGAAAATTCAGAAAATGTGGTTTCTGACTCTTACTATTTGTAAGCAGAACAAGAGCCAATTATGCTCTCCCCTCATGGTTGAACAAGCTACTCAGAGCTGACTGTGGGCCCAGAATCATTTCTCCTGTTTTACTTCTCTCTGGAACCTGTGCTGTTCCTTCTGGTGCTCCCGATGTCCCTGATTTAACACTGAGGAACTGTTATTCAAGGAGATTTTATAACTTGTCCAGGGTCACATACCTAAGAAGCAGCTGGGTCAGTGTCTTTTCCTTTACCTCCTAAAGAACAAAGAGAATGACTCTCCAAGTCCATCCTGCCCCCACTGAACCCCTAGCCTTGTGAGCACTCATGAATTATTATTCTTTTCAAGATAATTTGAATTTTCACTCACTTATTCAACGTTAAGATATTATGCAGCTTTAATTAGCTTAACCAAGCTCTTGGGAAAATTTGTTTTTCAAGTCTTTTTACCTAAGAAATTCTCGTTGGCATAAGAAACTCAAGATCAAATATTTTAAGATTGCAAAGAAAATTCATTACCAATTATTAAAATTCTGAAAAGGAAGAGCAGTGAGTGGATATAACCCAGATTCCATTATCAACTGCAAATATGCCTCAATTAAACTTTCTTTCTTGTTTCGTGCCCGACAGTTTGAGTCACCAGGTTCCCATCATTTTCTTTGGAGATGTCCCATGCTCCCAGATTCTGATGGTCATCACTTCACAGGTGTGCTGCTTTTTTCTTTGTTTTGCTGCCTTCCTCCCAACACATTTCTTACCTTCTCCTAAAATGCCCAGTTCTCATCATATTACTTGTGTTTTCGTTAATGTAGCACTGCTCCAGAAAGGAGCACTACACCTAGCCTGCGGGTCCTATACATGATCTACTCTGAGCAACCCAGTTTCCCTAGAAAGTAAGCTGCGTGGGGTCAGGCTGGCACCCATGTGCCCCCTGGCTCGGCCGTGTTTCTCACCTGTCCCAGCCTTCTCCCAGTCTCACCTCCCCAGGACCCAGCGCGTGCCCCAGTGCTCGCCCCCGCGGCTCCTGAAGGCACAGCGCCCGCCCGTCTGCGGGAAGCCAGCCCAGGTGGTGAGCGCCCTCTGCTTCTGCTCTCCACCCACAACCATCCCGACCTCAGGATCCGCTCCCACCCTACTTCCTGTGGGTCTGCTTCTGCCTGCCTCGATGCCCCGGTGCTCTCTCCGTAAAGAAGCATTCATTGTTTGGGGGCACTTCAGCAGGCCATCACTGAAGTGCTTTCCAGCAGACGCATCATTTCCCGCTGAACTCTAAGCTGCTTCTTCAACCACCTTTGCCTTTCACAAGGTTTTACTTACTTGAGAGAGAGAGAGAGAGAGAGAGCGCAGGAGCAGGGCGAGAGGCCGAAGGAGAAGACTCCCTGCTGAGCAGGGACCCTGATGTGGGGCTCGATCCCAGATCCCCAAGATCATGGCCTGAGCTGAAGGCAGATGCTCAACCGACTGAGTCATTCGGGGGCCCCCAAACCCCCTTCATGCCTAATATGAAACCCACAAGATAGTTTGAGTAAAGACATTTCATTATTGTTAGAAGTATTCATGTAGAAGTATTCACGTCAGGCAAGACATGGTTGTTTTCCATGGAAAAGGGGAGAAAACAGTGAAGTCCTCATAATTTATATACTGAGGCCGTCCCTCAGCAACAATGACCAAAGTCCAAAGCAGCTATAAAACACATGGCGATTTCCTCATTTCACTGCTTCTGTCCCTCCTCTCAAAGAAACAGGTTGGAAATAGAATTTATAACGATGAGCTCCTCCACAGAAGCGCGAACTGGCTAGTGAGTGAAATCTGACCCACAGCCACATTTCGTGTGCTAGCACAGGTTCATTTTTGTACAATTAATGCTTAGTATTCAAAAATTAGGGGACATGAGGCGCCCGGCTGGCTCAGTCGGTGGTAGCAGGCGAGGCTTCACCTCAGGGTCCTGAGTTCAAGCTCCACGTTGGGGGTGGAGCCTACTTAAAATTAAAAAAAAAAAATTAGGGGATGTCACATCAACATTCCACACTTCCCGCTTCTCTCCCCAAACGCCAAGACCTGACAAGAGCAGACTCAGTCCCTAATGATCGCGCCGCGCCAGGAGCCCTGTCAGAGCCTGTGCCCCAGCCCGAGGCCACCTCCCGTTCGGCCAGCGCGTCAGGCTGATGACCACCAGAGTTTCCCGTGTCTGGGTTCACGCCCCGGCCTCTTCACTAGTAACTGCAGGCGAATACTGCGTGCTGGGTGGGGGGACCGTGCCTGCTCAGCTGTGAACCCGCACTCCAGGCACACGGCGGCGGGAGACCAGGCTTCCCCTCCCCGCTGCTTATTTAATCACGGGAATACCGCTGGGAACCGGCTAATTATCTGTGGAATTACGTCAAATGGAGACCCCAGAAAAGGGCAAGGAAGAATTTACGGAGACTATTTTTTTTTTCTTTTAATAATACTCAAAAGAGGAATGCTCCTGGCCGTGGGGCGGGAGGTTGTATCTCCCGAGGCCCAGAGTTCTGAGCTCATGGGCAATACACCTATGTCCTGGGGGTCAAGAACCTTTGCAGAGATGCCAAAAAAAAAAAAAAATCTGGGAAAGTTCATAAAGCAAACATATCAGAAAGTATGACTCGATCTAAACTCTCTGGGACAAAGGCTACTCATTCTGATAAAAGCACGGGGACTTTGGATGGGGCCTCCTACTGTGTGGGGGCTGCTTTGTAGGTGTGTCTTTGTGGGGCAGCCACCCCCCCACGCCCTCGGGCAGCCATCTTTCCTGCAGTGGCTTGGGCTGAAAGACAGACAGGTGCCGTCCAGCTCAGTGAGGGTAGCATCGCTGGGGGCGATGGATATTCATTTTCCCAGCCAATAATTAACTCCTCATTTCTAACAGAGGGGGCTGCAGGGCTCTCACTGACTGCTTTCTGCCCAACAATGTTTAAACCAAGGGTTGTCAGCCTTTCCCGTAAATGAGCAGCCACTCAATGCTTTGGGCTCCACAGGCCCTGTCAGTGGTACAACCATCCAACCCTGCTCTGTCCTGCAAAAGCCGCCAGGAGCACCTCCACCAAGGAGCAGGGTTGTATTTCAAAAACATTATGCTAATGGCCACAACAATTTGAATTTCTTAGAACTTCCGCACCACAAAATGTTATTACTCTTCTGATTTTTTCCCCAACCACTTAAAGAAATTAAGTTTCCTTCCTGCTCTCCAACTTCACGCTGTTTCTGAGCTTCAACCAAGCCAACGTGTCTAACCGTAGTCCGCTCATTCTCCTTGCTCTCCAGAGTATCTGACTGTATGAATAAACTGCTATTCGTTCTGATGCGGACAGGGACTGGGACTTCCCAGTTTAGGAGCATGACGAACACGGCTGTTCCAAACACGACTGCGTGTGTGTTTTGATTAACATACACATGCATGTCTGCGGACGGTACACACACACACCAGGGGTGCTGGCTCACGGGGCACACACACATCCCCCGCTTTCTGAAGGTCACTGTCCTGTCACTTTACGCAAGATCCACACTAGTACCTGCTTTCTTTGACAAATCTGAAGATGATTTTTGCTTTTAGGAGAAAAGGCACAAAGTGGAGACTGTGCTCAGAGTTTACTTTGCAGCGAGCTCTTCCAGGGGCAGTGCGCAGCCCCCACTGCGAGCGTCCCCCCGAGGCCCTTCCCCTCAAGCACACTCGGCCCCCGCAGCCCAGGACGGCGTCTGTGAACACCTGGGCTTCATCTCGGCCTACGGTGTGTGCTTTAGCACTGTGTCCTGAGCTACCAGCAAAGCCCAAGCGGGATGATTTTTGGGTTAGGTGGCGCTCAAAGGATCTTCCACATAGATCAGGGGTGACGGCCTCTCCCCTGTAGCCCGTCAGCTTCCAGAAGGGTCTGCAGGCAGGCTCTGCTTTGGAAGCATGCGTATCTTTGGCAGGCCCCATGCCAGTTTCCCAAGCGGCCATTCAGTGCGATGCTCTGCTGGTACCGAACAAGCACTCCCGTTACCTCCTCGGGGACGCTGCGGCAGCGGGCTGAATGGTGGCCCCGGATAGCTCTAGGTCCTAACCCCTGGAACCTGGGAACATCACCTTCAAAGAGGGGGTGCTTCCCCGGGATTTCCTAGGTGGGCCTAAACTGCAAGAGGCAGAAGGAGTTCTGAGACAGACACAGGGAGAAGGGAAGGCAGAGCCTGGAGTGCAGCAGCCACGACCAGCGAACGCCTGCAGCCACCAAAACCTGGAAACGAGGAAAGCCTTCTCTCTGGGAGCGTCTCCACCGGGAGCATGGCCAACACCTGAGCTTGGACGCTGGGCCTCCAGAGCTGTGACAGTAAACCTTCGCTCTTTCTCAGCCTCCAGTGTGAGGTACGCAGTCACGGCAGACCTGAGAACCAAGGCGTGCGTCTCTCTGCTCTCAGCCCCCCGCGGCATGCGTGATGCCCGCGTGTGCTTCCCACTGTGAGGCCCGTGCGCACATGCTTACCGAGCTGGGGGTCCTCCTGCGCCGAGTGCCTACTGAGGGGCTCTCGTGCATCCTGTGGGGCTACAATCCCGATCAACTGCTCCTTTATGGTTAGCTCAGGGATTTGAGAAGTCTGTGCTCAACCACGGTCATGAAGACGTCCTCCACCTTCTCAATTTCAGTACCTCACCTTTGAGCACAGTCTGCGACCCATCTGGAGTCGGGGTTTTTGGAGGGCATGGGCAGGGATTCAGAGCCATGTCTTCCTGACCAGCCCACAGCCACTGACTAAAGAGACCGCCCTCCCCAACTGCACCGCCCCGGTCCCCACGCTGGGCACGACGCGTGCCGGAGCCCTCCCAGCCCCTCAGCCCTCGTCCTGCGACTCTCTATGCCGTCCTGAACGACCGCAGATTCTGGACAGCTGGTACCAGCTCAGGTTCAAACAGCCAGCATTAGTTTTATTCTTTCTCGAGATTGTGCTTGTTTATTCTTGGCTCGTCGCATGTCCACACAAACTTTAGATTCAGTTTGTCAATTTCTATTAAAAAAAACAAAAAGACCTGACAGGACGTGTTCAGCCTCCGTTTGTACAAACACAGCATGTGCCTCAGTTTATTTAGGGCTCCTTTAAGTTCCCAGCGCATTACCGCGTGTCCCAGTGTTCGTGAAGGGCTCTCACGTTTTGTTAGACAGTCCCTAGCTACATGATTTGTTAAAACCAACTCTAAGTGGTTATTTTCTAAAAAATCTCGTTTTCTACTTGTTTGCGGCAGCCTTCAGGGCGGCACCACGACCCCCAGGCCTCCTGGTGCGCAGGCCTGTGGCCCCTCCGGACCGCACCAGCGCTGATCTGGATGGCCCCCAGAACGCCGCGGGAGCCATGCTCCACCACTTCTGACCTAGCCACAGAGGGCCCGTGCCTACTGCCTTGCTCCCCGCCTCTGATAACCCTGGGGAGGCTGGCTACCGCGGCACAGCGAGAGGCCCGGCTGGGAAACTGAGGCCCCTGGCCCGGAGCTGCGTGAGTGAACCTGGGAGCCAATCCTTCAGCCCAGCTCGGTCTCCAGAGGACTGCAAGGTCATGGGAGACCCGGGGCCAGAACCACACCGCTCCACCACTCCTTATTCCCGACAGAAGCTGGGTGAGATCACCCGCTGGCTGTTGTGAGCCGTTAAGCTCTGAGCTGATTTGTTACGCGGCAACCGGTAACTAACAGCGTGACTTGTGCATCGTCCCCGGGCTTCTGCTCTCACCCTCCCGGTCTCTCTGCAACACGGCACCTGTGAGCACGCGCAGACCTGGACCTCCCCGCCCTGACCCCACGCACCCCGGCAGCTACGCCAGCTCTGCCCTGGCTCAGGGGCCCTGTACCTCGACGTGCACCCGCCGGGCACCCTTGCGAGCAGACTCCCTCGCCTCCCTCAGGTCTTTGCTCAAATGTCACCCTTTCGGGGACGACTTCCCATTACCCTCTCTTTAAGATCGCCCCAGCACCCTTTATTAGCCTGCCCAGGTTTCTTGTTCCTCAACGCCCTCAACTGCAAGCTAAGTGTACTATTAGACGACACTTACTTTGTCTGTCTTCCCCCTACTAAAACGACGTCGCAGTAACGGGCAGGATGCTGTCCGCTTGGGTCAGTGCCGCCTGGAGTCCGTGCTGTGTGCCGGATGAGGGGGCTGCCGCCAGCCGGCCCACAACCTGCAGGGCTCCAATACGGACCCCAAGGCCAGGGACCGGAATAAAGGCTTTCTAACGGAACTGCATTTGCTGTCTGAGAGGAGGTCTGGGTGTGCCAGCAGGGGGCAGCGCATCCGGCCATGCAGCAGGTGTGCGGACGAAGCCCCGGGCCTCAGGCCCCAACCTCGGGGGTCTTCTCCCACCCAGGCGGCTCAGAGGGCGCTTCGCTCAGCGATCTGCGGGTGGAGCGCAGTAATTTTGTGACCAACCTTGAGCTGCCCTCAATCTTACGTTCCCAAACTGACCTAGGTTCCACACCGCGCACCTTAAACAATCAAGACAGTTACTATCGGCACAAAACAAGCCAATCTCCTTTTCTGCAAAAGGTGAGGGGGGACCCACTCATGGTTTCCCACTGGACTCCACATTCACGACCTTTCATTAGCTTTTCTTCTCAAAAAGACGAAGACAAAACACGATCTTTGTATGTGTAAGATCCACTCGCAAAACCACTTTTTAAACTTCTCTCCTCTTTGACCTTGAAGCTTACAGTTCAATCACGCAGACTGCACCTCGTCCTCTGCCCCAACCGCTTCGCTCCTCGGGACACTGTCCCCCTAAGGCAAATCTCCAATTTAGCTTCTAGTATTTGTAAACTAATCTCTCTGATTTCTTCTGTTTAATATGGCCAACCTCCACATTTACATCTCTTCTGTTCCCCCTGAAACTCCGTACAACTCCTTTTATACGAATAACTGGCTTTCCTATTTCATTCTATGAAGCATTATTTATACACTGCTTTCTGTACGGAACACTGTGTGCCTTACGCACGCCCAGCCCTCGAGTCCCCTGGCCACTCTCTGCAGCGGGCACTGCGGCCAGCCTCCCTCCACAGCCGAGCGCGCCGCGGCCTGCAGGGCTCCGACCCGTGGCTCCAGGGCACACCGCTGCTTAAGGGACGGAGCTCAGCCACCCCGGGCCCTATCAGCCTCAAAAACACAAAATGCTAATAAGCAGCAGCAAAACACACTTTTGGTACTCGCCTTTCATAGGGGTTTAAAAAAAAAAAGATGCTCAAAATAACTGCAAGATATTCCAGAAGTTGATTTTTCTTTTTCAGTGAAAGTGTAATACCTAGGGGAGAGGGATAACCTACCTCATGGGAAGAGGCCTGCCTGTGAGTCCGTGAGGGGCACCGGGACGCGTGAGGGACAGGTGCTCGGGGACGCTGCCGTCACCACGGGGAGAACCCCTGGCTGCCCGCAGCTCGCGGCCGGCCGGCACACGGGGGGCACGCTCACCACAGGCGGCGACTGCCCGCTGGCACATCTCTGAACACCCCTCACTGCCAGCTGATCAGGGGCCCACGAGGCCATGTGACCTTCTGGACTAAAAGTGAGAGGGAACGGTTTCTGAAACTCCGCTCAGAAGTTCATGAAAGGAGGCACTGCTTTTCTGGACGACGGCCGACGAGGAACTCATTGAGGGCTTATCCTTAGGACCTCCAAGTGTGGGGGAAGGCTGACCACAAGGTCGCGGCCTCACGAGGGCAGCGCACCCCACGGCCCGGGACAGAGGCGGGGGGAGAGGCTCCGCGTGCGCGCTTGCAGGCCACGGGGACCTCTGTCCCCCAACGGGAAGGAGGGCATCGCCAGAGCGGCTCACGGACCTCACCACATACTGCTTGTGTACCTCCTGTTCTGAAAAGGATTTCGGGTGACTTTAACAGTGTGTGTTGTGGGGCGCCTGGGGGGCTCAGTTGGTTAAGCGACTCCCTTCGGCTCAGGTCATGATCCCGGAGACCTGGGATCGAGCCCCACATCGGGCTCCCTGCTCGGCGGGAAGCCTGCTTCTCCCTCTCTCACTCCCCCTGCTTGTGTTCCCTCTCTCGCTGTGTTTCTCTCTGTCAAATAAACAAATAAAATCTTTAAAAAAAAAAAAAAAAGAGTGTGTGCTGTGTGACATTAGAAGCAGTATGGCCAACCCAGGGGAAAAATGGGCGGAAAAACAAGGAGAGGTCAGAACAGACGCCCATCAGGGCATATTCGCAAATTAGAAGCCATCTATCTGACCATTCTCCCTAGCCACTAATGCAAAGAAGGGTACGACGAGCGAAGAGGTAAATATGTGAAAGGAACAAATACAGCACACCCAGTCTGAGCTCCTGGCTATGAGCCACAGTGCCAGCTGCGAGCCGGTGGTCGACGGCACTGAGGGGCTATTACCCACACCCTAGAGCACCAGGCCACCAGCCCAGGTCAGTGGCCACTCCACCTTTGGTCTAAGATACGCTGACTAGGTATCCACAGGTGGTCATTCCATCCTACGTTCTCCAAAGTGTTTCCCTTAATTCAGAAATCACATCAGAAGGCTAGGCACTCCCTGAAAATGTCAGCCCTACAGCTACATGCGAGGCTCCGTGCTACTGTGGCCTCACACGAACTCTCTCCTTCAGTCCCCAGCGCATCCATGTGAGGGAGGGCACAGTAGCGCACCCCCAAGCCCTGCTTTTCAGTCAGTTAAGGCAACTGAAGTTAGACGAGCCATCACGGCTCCCTGTGAACATGCCCCTGAACACATGCTGCCCTACCTGCAGCCCCGAGCTCCTGCTGCTCTGCTCCTACTGGGTGACGCCCCAGACCAGCTAACCACACCTGGGTGATCGCCTGACCAGGGAACCCACTCTGAGTCACATGTGGGGATGGGGAAGAGGCGGGACACCAGAGTCATAAAAAAGATCCGAAGGCCATCCATCGGGTTTTCATTCCTCTAGTCTTTCTTCAGTTAGAAGAGTTATCTGTGTAAATGTGTTCTGCTCCTTGATCAGAACCTAGTCAACACTGAGTTCCCGTCTGACACGGAACCACGTTTCCACTTCCTGGTAGACCCCCCAACTCCTGCACTACTTCTAAGCATAGAAATAAGCTGAAATCCAGACTCTTAGCCTTCAGGAGGATCGTCCGTAAGGGAGAAAAGCCCCCGACAACAGCACCGCCAACCCAGCCCTTCCCAAGAGCCCTGAGGTTCACTTACCGCCCACACCACCACCCTTTCAAAGGCGCCCCTAGACCGCAAAGCACTCGTAGCACCTAAATATAAAAACTGCTTCGCTTCAATCCAAGCAGTGGTCACTCCAGACAGAACTCGATACTTGGAACGCTGCGTGGCCCCCTCACTACTCATCCGGGCCTTTATTGTAAAAATGTTGTAATGACTTCTATAAATTGCCTAAAAATCACTTTACCTAAAACCCAGCAAAATATACTTAACCTTCACCAAGATTTTTCAAGAAATACTGTGTCCTCTCCTCTTCCTCTGTGGTCTTATGTCTGACCAAGAGCCAACTGCGGTGCTCCAGACAAGTGAGAGCTGTGTGTCACTGAGAAATGTCACATTCAATGTAACTTCACTACCTAATTCAAATCCAACGGCCCAGAAAATGCACCAGCCACCTGCGGCTACCGAGAGTCTGAAACAGGGCCGGTGTAAAGAGTCGACCGGGACCAAGAGTGCAGGAGACGTAAGGATTTCTGTTCCACCACCAGGGAAACGCCTCCCATCAGACCTACCTGAAAATGCCTTACTTTGTGGTTTCCAAACCCTAACCCTAACCCTTTAAAATCTACTCGTCTGAGGATTTGAAATACACCTTACTGCTCCTCTTCTTGAAGAAGAAACCAAAGTTTAACAGTAACAATACTTTCCGCTTATTACTGACTCACTCACACACGGTCCCATACCAAATTATAATGCCTGCTTTCCAGATTACAGGACTGAGGCACTGAGGCTGAAGGGTTTTAAATCACTTGCTCAAAAACTCATGCTGTGACCAGGGCCAGAGCTGGGCCGTGACTCCCGCAGCCTGAGTGCTGAGCTCTTCGCCGGGTCACATGGCCTTCCGCAGCCCAGCGGCTCGAGGTGAAGGCAGACCGCAGAAGAAAACGGTGCCAGTGAAGATAAGCGACAGCGTGGGCTACACTCGGCCACAGCAGTGGGTGCCGAGCAGCGGCAGGTGACATGGCGGGGTGCAGGGCGGAGGCGAGAGTCATGGGCGAGGGGGATGCGTGCTGCCAGCGCACACTTCCTGGCCCGCACGGGTCATTCGCTTCTTAGCACTGTCCCTTGCCCGCATGGCACCAGACGAACACGGCACACACAGAACGGAGCTCAGAGACACGGGAGGAGACACAGAGCCTGGGGACCAGTCGACCACCCTCCAGCTTCCCTTCTAAGTCCTCTACAGCGATAGAAGCTTCTCTTTCCTGCTGTGTGTCCTTTCTGCCCAATCGCATCTTAAAAATCAACGTTTCATTAATCCGTTCTACAGGCTCCCTGCACCCTGAGTTTTACTTGGGGCACCAATCTAGAAAGGGGACAGAAGAGTGCTGGGGGAGCCGAACACAGAATGGCAGCAGCTCTACCCGGAGCTGAAGCTCACACCAGAGGCCTCAGTGCTGCAGGAACGTGTGCCCCGTCAGCACTACACGAGGGGTGCTCGACGGGCTTTCCTTCAGAGCTGCTGAAAGAGCAGGGACGAGATAACGCCCTGCCTCCATCTCGGCCCCGCACCCTCTGACCACTTTCGTGCACCCACATCGGGGCGTGCTCCTCACGGGCTTCCTAAAGGCCTTCTCGTTCACCGATTCTAAAGATTGGCAACTCTGACTTTCCTCCACTAAGACATTTGTGATGTGAAAGAGAAAGTAAATTCATCTTCACGAAAGTACCATCCCTTCCACCCCATGTGCACAGTTTATAAGATTTTGTAAATTTTTACTGATATGTTCATCGCTTTGCCTGCACCAATGCCTTCTATTTTAATCACCTCGTCTATATGCACCGTGTATTCTTCTATGGGGGGGAACCATTCAAGAGTCTTATTCCTAAATCCACGTAGGGAAAAAAAAAAACAATACAAACAGAAACAATGAAAAAATGATAAACAAAACAAAAATAAAAACACAACCAGGGAGAAAAGGGAGGGGGGGAATCAGCCCCCACCCTTGCCGGCCTCAAGTTGATTACTAAGGCAGTAACTTTTCATAAAAGAAAAGAATTTTTTTCTTCAACAGGTATGTAGATTATCAAAGCACTTTTAAAACATAAAGCTGGCAAATTTAAAAGACCTCCAAACAGCATGTAGGGAACAAGAGTCTATTTGGAAGTATACGTTCTCTCTGGTTAAACAGAGTTATTTAAAAATTATGAAACTTAACTGTAATTTATGAAATTATTCCCAAGAGCAATTTCCTACATTAATATGTAAAACCATATTCCCACAGTACATTTTTATGGTTGTTTGGAAAAAATATTAATATAAAAAGGCCAAATCAACAAAATAAACTGCAATCTTAAGAATTATATAACCTTTGCTTCACTGTAAGATTAGTAATGCAAATTGGAATGCTTAAAATAATTCTGAAAAAAGATGCATGGTCACTAATGATACTTAGTTATGGTTTTTCTCAAAAATATTTTATAAATAAAAATCTACCACCCACTCCACCCTCAGTATCCTACCCACCAGAAAAAAACAGCCCCTAAGAAATGTGTCATCATGCTGCCTTACGTGTCTCTTCAGGCACTTTAGATTTAATATCCCCCATGACCTAGGGCCACACGTTAAGTCTACTCACACAGTTGAGGTTGATGGGCAAACAGCTGTCCTGTATCTTGAGACACACATTAGCCTCCTGCCTTCCCTAGCCTCATAAGCAGCTAAAGTTTGAGTTTTATGCAAGAAAACATTGTAAAGCCTTCAGTGTTTTACTGCAGCAGACTTCAGATTCATTCCTGTAACACATTTAACATGAAACAGAGTTGAGACAGTTAAAATTGACTATGTACATTTTAATTGTCTAAAATTTTAAGGAGTGCATTCACCATTATAGCTATAAAAAGGGCTGTTGAGGTAAAATTAAGAAATCAAAACATTTCATTTGGTATTTGACACCAATGTATAATATAGCAATATGCAACTTTACCATACAGATTTTTCTTCACCTGGCCCCAGGCTAGGTGAGCAAGAATTATTTTTTATGTCGCCATTTATACCCCAGATAAGCAAAACTAGGTCTTTTTCTGCTTCTCTAAAGTTTAATTTATTTAGCATAAACAGCCAGAACTAAAGAATAACTTTTACAACCAGACACAATGGGAATGACTTCAATGTCCCTAAGAATATCCCTTGGGACCCTCCTGGGTAGGGAGAATGAGATCCTTGTTCCTGTTTCGATAGAAATAAGAGCCAGGTTTCTGACCCTTACTATGAAAGGCTACAGCACATTTACCCACAGATTCAAATTTCTACAGTACCATCATCGCTATAGATTTATCAAGCATTACAAGGCCTATCTGGGAAACAGAACGGCTTCTAATCAAAATGTCCTGGGATAGGGACGCCTGGGTGGCTCAGTTGGTTAAGCGACTGCCTTCGGCTCAGGTCATGATCCTGGAGACCCGGGATCGAGTCCCGCATCGGGCTCCCTGCTCGGCGGGAAGCCTGCTTCTCCCTCTCTCACTCCCCCTGCTTGTGTTCCCTCTCTGGCTGTGTTTCTCACTGTCAAATAAATAAAATCTTTAAATAGAAAAAAAAAAAAAAAATGTCCTGGGATACGCGGGTAAACCACTTCCCCATATGGATCACATGGGCCTCAAATTTCTACGAAAAATGTTAGGAAAAATGCTTTAGCACGTCACAGAGCAAACTTACTATTTATAATACCAGCTTGACTTGGAAACACCATGAGAAGTAACATCTCAATTCTCAAATTTCACTAATTTTCAAAGTACTACTTAACACTGAAATAAGCTACTGTACATTTGCTTTGCTACAGAAAAATGTATGTTTATTTATATTCTTACACGTGCATATGAATGATTTAAGAAGTAATTCAAGCTCACAGAAGCTGTAAACTGACGCAGCACCTTTCACACGAGCTCAAGTGGCCCACGAGTCTCCCTGCTGCGGCGGAACTTGAGCTTTCTGAGGGCGCCGACCGTCGAGCACAAGAGCTGACACATGAACGGCGCCAACCTTGGGCTGGAAACGCCCGGCGAGTGAGGACGGCGGGACACACCCCGTCCTGACAATTTACGCGCACGCTCAATCCCCGTCCCACCCTAAAAGGTGGGCGCCATGATTACCCACTCTTTACGGATTATGGAACTGAAGAGTACGGAGACGCTAGAAACTTGTTTAAGATCCCAGGGCTAGTAAGAGGCACAGAGAGGCCTTGAATCCAGGTTTATTGGTCTCCAAAGCCTGGTGCTTCAGGCCTCCAGCTGGATGACAGGCAACAGCAGTCCAGTGTCCTGCTGGGCCACACCGAGAACAGGCACCCAGACATGGCTTCCCATGGGAAGGGTGGCACTAATGGAGGAAAGCTATCATGCAACCAACAGGATGGCTACAAATTCAGGAAGGCCGTATCTCCCAAGAAACGACCATGAGCAACCCAGAGAAAAGACAAAAAGGAACGCATTCTGAAGGGCTGTTAAAGAGGAAAAAAGAGCCTGCTTATCCCATGTGGTGCAAAAGTACAGAATCTGAAACAGTGTGTGCAAGCCGCAGAAGGTAAGTTCCGGCCCAACGCAAAACACTTTCTGATGCTAAGAAATCCAGCAGCTCGAACAGACTCCCTCCTAGATTACTGAGTGTGTGCGACCTCAACCACCACGGTAATAACCGATTCAACCAAATGACCAAAGCACGATGACATTCTTCGTGGATGCAGGTCTGACAGGGAACTGTGTGTATCCAGTCTCAAAGTGACTTCCCTGCACATTGCTTATTACAAAAGGAAAAATAATAATCCTTTAAGGAGAAGAACCCGGCAGATACATCACCCAAAAGACCAAGAGCGAGTGTCACTGATAACGGCACGGACGGACATGGTGCCCCTGATGCGACGCACGGCGGAGCTCACGCCGCTAGTGGTGCATCCCCGCCGACACCACAGACCAATTTAATCACAAGGACACATTAGGCAAACCTAGACTGAGGGGATTCTGTCAATGAATGATCCCTCCTCAAACAATGTCAATGTCCTTAAAGACGAGGAAAGGTGAAAGAAGTGCTCCTGACTCGGGCAGAATAAAGAAGCATCATAACTAAACGCAGTAAGCGAGTCTGGGCTGGATCCTGGACTGCAGAAAAATTAATGAAGGAAGGACATGCTGGGAAACATAGGGAAATCCAAAGGGGACTGGAGTAGAAAATTCTACTAGATCAGTGTTAAATTTCCTTTATTTGATAACTGAACTATCTTTGAAAAGAGTGGCCCTGTCAGATACGGAAATATTACGTGGTGATGGGACAGGACGCACACAACTTACAGTCACACAGCCCAGAAAAAAACAGTGTGATAGAGAGTAAGAGTGACGGTGGTAAAGGCTCAACAGTGGGCAGATCTTGCCAAGGGATACATGGGAATTACCTGTATTATCAATGTAACTTCCTATAAATGTGAAATGATTTCAAAATAAAACCTAAGAAAAAATAAGTATCTGAAGCTGATGTTCTAAAGATTCTGAATACCTAACAAGAGGGTTATTTTCCAAATCTGATCTCCATATACTCAAAGTCCAGTCCAACAGCAATCCAAAGTCGTCTCTGATTACCTGGGTGGTGATTTATAATAGTGCTCGGGTTTAAAACACCCAGCGTTGAGTGTTCAATGACCCGCGTCATCCCACACTCGTGACAGGTGTGACTCCGTGGATCTGAGTCATGTGCGTGTCTGCCTCCTCCCGACCTTCTTACCTGCGGCAGCGTTCCCTGGACCACAGTGGAGTCAGAGCAAGAGGCCTCCCCTGCAAAGCGATCGCTATTCCTCCACTGGGAATACAGCAGGAGGGGTGCCTCCTTGCTAAGCACTCCAAGGTAAGCTACCTTCTGCTATGCCGCACAGTAAAGCAGGACCAAAGCAGGAGATGAGTGCTCAACACCATGCAAGAAAAACAATAAAACCAACGTCCCTTCCCAAACAGAGAAAACTCGATAATGCCAATAAAGGTGACAAAGCACACGCGCACTGCAGAGCACCTGGAAAAGACAAGCTGGCAGAATGTTCCTCCCCGAGCAGCTGGCCCCCAGATGGGTAACAGACAAACATCTGAATGGCATGAGGCCATAACATAAAGAGGACGGGAAACAGAGAGAACACAGCAAGAGGGAACGTGAAGAAACGCGAGAAAGGCCCCACGTAAGCGCGCTGCCAACACCCAGCTCGCCTTCCTCCTCAGCGTCTTCGCCTATTCTCCCTCCACATTTTCCCTTCCGTTTAGTCTTCTTCTGTCCTCTAGCTCGCCCGCTGTAGGGTCTTTCTGAGACGCACGGCTCTGACTACAGTATAACAATCTCCATCTTAGACCCATACTCTCCTTTTTTCCCCTTGCTTGTCAAGAGGCACAGAACAATAGTCTCTCTGTTAGGAAAAATCTTACAAACATTTCAATTTGGAAACGAGGGGAAAAATAGCACATTATCACTAGCTCATAGTCTTAACAAAGAAGGCAGGAATTGGAGGGGGTAGATAATTTAGAAAGTCAAGGCTGAACAAAGAGGACCTGGGAAGAAGGGGCGAATTTTAGCCTCTGATGCCAGTATACTCTCCCTGAGCTAAGAGCGCCCTGTGGCACAGGGCTTCCTGCACTCAGGCTGACTCCAGACCCGCTCTGTTACAGAGCTGTGGCCTTCTTTGAGGCAGGCTCTCTATCAGATGAATCTCTGCAGCCCAGCAGCAAACACTAGCTTGTTTCAAGAAGGCAGTTTAACAGGCCCTTGCAGAATGCCCAGCTGCAAAATAGGCAAAGGTACTTTATCCGAGCCCCATCCCTGTGTTCGATCCCATTTTCTCAGGCAGCACGTTTTCAAATCCTGTCGAAGCACTAGCTTTCTAAATCTTCCTCTGATCTCAATTCAAACTCCAGTGTCTCAATGCTGCAGGCTGATGCCCTTTTAATAAAAGAATCAGAATAATCCACCTTGTGAAAGATGACTAACTTAAACCTAAAATCCAAATCAATTTTGAACCCCAAATCCCTAAATTAAAAAATATGGGATGTGAGGGGCACCTGGGGGCACCGTCAGTTGAGCATCTGACTCCGGGTTTTGGCTTGGGTCATGATCTTGGGGTCATGAGTGCTCAACACAAAGTCTCCTTGAGATTCTCCTTCTCCAGCTCCCCAAAGAAACAAATCTTAAAAAAAAAAGAAATATGGAATGTGTATATGGACATTCGTATGTCTACACACGTATCTGGGAGGGCGGGGGGCAAGTTTTTTGGCACCCCTTGCTTCTAAATCGATTCTTAGCTACACTGCTAAGGAGACGATGACAGATATTTGCTAGCAAACATAGAAGCTTCATTAGAGTTAGGGCAGGCCAACACAGCCGGCAGCTGAATTTCCAGCAATATATATACATTTATATCTATAAAATCACAAACCTTTTCTCGGACCATATTATGTAAGTCCCAACTCTGAGAAAGGAGGTGCTCTAGAAAGAAATAAAAAGGGGGTCCAAAAAATAAAACTTCGTATGAGGTAGAAATACTAAGAGGCAGGGAACAGGAAGTACTGCAGAAGAGCCATGGTTCAACAAGCTCATTCAAAACTGAACTTACTCTTACAAGTGAGTTTTAAATAAGGAATACCATTTAAGAAGAGGTTTTATAGTTAAGATCAAAGGGAATAGCTTTTTTCGGGGAAAGGGAGAATAAAAGCTGACCATTCAGCTTTTTCTCTATGACAAATTTTATCCGTTTGGCCTTAGACAGGTTTTTCTATCTTCCCTCCTGAAACCGTAAGTCAGCGACTTCCATCTGAGCGAGTTCCGACTGCTGGACACGTGCACACGAAGGCTGGCAGGCAAATGTTCACAGTGGCCTTCCTTATGCACGCCACGCACTGGAAACAGTCGAGATGTCCACCCAACGGTGAATGGGCCAACTGCGACCCAGCCACACAACGGGCACTGTTCGGCAATAAACTGACAAACGCACCAACAGGTGAGTCTCTAGCCCACTATGCGAAGTTCAAGAAAGACGAAGGACCACATTAACATGGGATTCAAATTATAAGAAATGCAAGAAAGAGCCACCAGGCAGAATGGAGATCCAGGGACCAGGGCTGGGAGAGGAGGTTAACTCCAAAGGGACACAGGGACACTCTCTGGGGCAACAGAAATCCCCGCAGCATGATCGTTATGGTGGTGGTCTAAGTACATTCATCTGTCCTAACTAAAACCGCACGCTCCGAATTAGCACACGGTATTACATGCGAATGTGCACCACTAAACTGATTTCATGAAACAGGACCGAAGACACAGCCGTTCAGACCTGAGACAGGGGTGAGCTATAGCTATGTGAGGTACAAGGTAAAAATGGCAGGTTCAAGACACACCAAGAGGAGCCACAGAACCGACAAGTTCAAGTTCCTGAAAATATCTGTGTACTGCTAAGTAACTATTTTATTTTTTGTCTTGAAAAAACTTTCTAAATAATTGTCCTCATTTAGATATAAGCAGAGAAGTAAACGTCCCCTTTCTTACCTTCTCTCTCTAGCCACTTCTTTTATCTTGTTAGTACCCTGAAAATGATTTGGTACCTTGAATAAGATCAACCTGGACCGCTTTTATTTTTTATTTTTATTTTAAAGTAAGCTCTGCATAGGGTGCCTGCCAAGCGCAGTTGGATGAGCATCTGATTCTTGATCTCTGCTCAGGTCATGAGTTCATGCCCCATGTTGGGCTCTATGCTGGGCATGGAGCCTACTTAAAAAAATAAAATTAAAATAAAAAATACAAAAATAAAGCAAGCTCTCCGCCCAACATGGGGGAGCGGGTTGTGAACTCACGACCCCGAGATTCACAGTCATAGGCTCCATTGATGGGGCCAGCCCGGCACCCCTGGGACTGCCTTATGTGATTATTTCACAACAAGCATAAGGCCTGAATAGGAGCTTGAACAAGTTCAAAATCAAAATTTTAAAGTTGTGGGGAGGAAGCTTAAAATTCTAACAAATTCTACTAAATATTATTTCCTGGTCCCAGATTTTCAAGTATAACTGACATGAATTTACTGTATTTCAACAAAAGCTACCTCCCAAATAAAGGCAACATAGCTCATTCCTTTCATCAGGAATTGCTTCTGAATGTTTACTGATTCTTCAGAAAATACAGAGAAAGAAGTTTCCTCATACTCCCTTGCTCCATTAAAGTTATGTTACAAAATAATTCATGTTCTTTTTTTTTTTTTAAAGATTTTATTTATTCGACAGAGAGAAACACAGCCAGAGAGGGAACACAAGCAGGGGGAGTGAGAGAGGGAGAAGCAGGCTTCCTGCTGAGCAGGGAGCCCGATGCGGGACTCGATCCCAGGTCTCCGGCATCACAACCTGAGCCGAAGGCAGTCGCTAAACCAACTGAGCCACCCAGGTGCCCGTAAAATAATTCATGTTCTTAATGAGTTTTCAACTTCTCAAATCAAAGCTTCCATTAAAAAAAAAAAAATCTTTCTCTTGAAAAGATCAGTAACCACCACTCAAATATAAGAACTAATAATAAACTTATAGTAAACCAGGTAATTTGAGCCAAGAGAGTTCTTCAGGAGCTTAGAAAGCATTCAGAAGTATTTTTTAGGAAAAATTATAACTCATTTCCAATATTTCAACTTGTTTACCACCAAGTTCAAATGCCCCAAATAAGAGCTATTTTTTATGAGCAGCCTTCCCATTTAAACAATTCTTCTTCCTTCTCTTAGTCAAATGGCCATATCAATATTACCAAGATATGATCCTCCCAGGCAGCCACGTCTCCTGACCCAGTCATGCACCTGCTCACTGCGGCCGTGAGGAATGAAACAACGCAAGACACAAATCTAGCCACAATGAGTGAGGTGGGGCTCTTTCTCCCATAATTCTTACCACTTACGAATCTGAATAAACGGTTACTACCCACCCAATAAAAAATGCTATTACTGAATAATTGATGTTTTATTTATTTTTAAAGACTGTGTTTATTTGACAGTGAGACAGCACAACAGGGGGAGCAGCAGTGGGAGAGGGAGCAGACCCCCGATGAGCAGGGAGCCCCACGCAGGGCTCTACCCCAGGACCCGGGATCATGACCTCAGCCGAAGGCAGACACTCAACCAACTAAGCCACCCAGGTGCTCCCGAATAATTGATGTTTTAAATACCGTTTTTATTTTATTATATTCTGTTCACTGAGAATATAGACTGGATTTTTTTTTAAGTTTCCCAAAGCCAAGAAACCTTTTTTTCCTACAAATCCTTTCATTAATCCCAGTTAACAAACTTCTTGCATATAAATACTATCTGTTGCAAGTGGGATAAAATATATGAAGAAAAGTAAACACAAAAACAGCACTGCTAAGAAACACAGCACATGTTAATACAGAAGTCACTTTCCTGGTCAAAGTTAAACCATGTACTTTGGCCCATTACAATCTGATAACACTAAATGTTAGAAGCCATCTGTCCTACCACTTTACTTCTAATACCTGACGCGTCTGCATTAAACAGGTGCTCCAGGCACTCAAACGTTTACATAACGGATGAACACATGACCTGCATCGATCCACACCACAAGAACAAACACTGAGCCTCATACAGACCAATCAGAGGAAATCCAATCTCCAGGTAAAAGCCAAATTACCGGTCTTTATCATCTTAATGCTTAGGACCAATCAGAGAATGCTTGAACAGTGCAGAATACACTAAACTGATTTAAATTAGCAACTATTCTCCTGCCAGGCCATTAAACAGGCAGCAGATTAATCTACAGCAACTTAAAAATAGTCTGCCAAGTGAGGAGTCTGTGTGGTGACGGCTTTCTGACTTCTGCCCGTCCTCTTCGGGAACCCGACAGCACCCGGGGTCACCGCACTCCAGCGCAGCCCACACGGCAGTCTCTTCTTCACATCATCCTCCCACCACCCCCACTGCTAAAGAAGCGCCAGGAACTTCACTGATTCTCAAATCCCCCTAAACTAGGAACAAAAGTAGAACAAAAGGAGAAGTGCACGAGCTTCAGAGCTATTGAGGGGGAGTGGACCCCAGCATCTGTATGGACAGTGGTTTCCGTGTCACACAGGGATCACCTTGATACTGAGGTTCCTCTGTTAGGGACCCTGAATCAGTCATCCCAACGGCAGACTTTTCTGTTTCTAGGTGTGGTCATGAAACAAAACAAACTGCTCGCCACCACAGTCTGAAACCATTTAGCATTCAGCCAAAAACTGTTTCTCCTTCATCAACCATAGGTCCTATGATAGCTTCTTGGACTTAAATCTTAAAAAGTGCGAGCGGCTCCAGCGCTGGCCTCAATATGCTGCGAGGAAGTTCAAGGCCCGACGGCCTGGCTTTAAGTCCGCCAACAGCAAAGACCCAAGAAGAGCAGGATTCAAAATTTCAAGGGAAAAGCAGGTCTAAAAAGAGTTCTCCTGAACCGATCTCTACACGTGGATTTCCCTATATCGCCCTTACACCAGTGCTTCTCAGGGACGAACAGCATCGGAAAGTACTGGGCGGGAAGCACAGACGCAGGAGAACAAACCAAGGGACTGACAACAGATCGGCGAGCCTCACGGCTACTTCTCTCCAAAATATTTCACTCTTGATTTTCAGAAGGGATTAAGACAGCATTATAAAAAGTGACATTAAAAGTTTTACCCAAATGAAATTCATCTGGTGAAAACAATCAGACAAGAGGGGCTGATTACCACTTTCTTCAAAGATAATTAAACGTTAAATCATACTTAATTATTCTGAGAAAACGACCTAAATTATAGGAAGAGTGAAGTATGCCTTGGGGTTCCGTCACACCCAGACCAGCAAGTAGACATGATGCCTGATACTCCCCCTTACCCTGCACACAGCCTCCAGGGCACCCCTCCTTACCTCACTCACTGTTAAAACCCCCCAATCACCTCATGGGTTTACTATACACATTCGAATGACTTGAAGGATAAGGCCAACGAAGTCTTACTTTGGAATTATTTGCTTTGACGACTCCTCTTCCTCCTCCTTGCCAAACGGGGTCGTGCCTACAGACGTCCTGAAGAAAAACCTGGGTGTGTGACCTAACAAGATAGAGGAGTTTGCTGGAAAACCTGCGCCTTGAGAGGAGTGCAGGACGGGGACAGACATGTCAGGCTACCTCACATTTCTGTACTGCCTCCAAACGTGACCCTGTATTTTATGTGCCCTAAAGAGATGCTATTTCTGAAATACTCCAGAGGTTTAGAAGGGCAATTAAAAATATCCAAAAACTGGGATGCCAGTTTCATGTGCTTGAACAGTGCCATGGCTCCTGGAACCAGATCTCGAAATCCCTGCACCTGTCCTCTGTCTCCGTGTGAATGAAGCTTCGGTCTCAGTGCTCTAACTAGGCCCTGAGAACAAGTCTCCCACATAGGACTCTAGCTCAGCCCTTTCTCCAGAGCTCTCTGTTCACTAACTGAACGTTGGATGTCTCATGAACTCTGCCAGTAAAAAAAAAAAAATCACGGGGCAGTGGTGGGGCAGGGGGAAAGAAGCTGAAAGCCACGTCAAAAACACAGCACGAGCCACAACAGAAGTGAGAGGGTCCACGACAAACGCTTTCCCTGTACTGTCTCCTCTAATCTTCACAATATCCCTTACAAGTAGGAACTCTGCCCTCCTCCATTCCAGAGATGCGGACACCGAGCTCACATGAGTGAGACTACGGAAGCTGCTCAGGTCGAGGTGCTAGTAGGCAGGGAAGCAAGGATCCCAACCCAGTGAGTCTGACTCCAAATCCCAAGCACGTGCACGTGCCGAGACCCCCAGAAGAGAGGAGACAGAGACTCTGACAGGTGAACTGTGCTCGCTGGTCAATTCAAGAGGCATCTCCTGAGCACCAAGAGTATGTGCCAGGTACCACCCCCCCCCACAATTATCTGAATTCAAATCCCTGCTTTACCACTTACTAGCTATGCAACCTAAGTTTCCAGCTTACACAAGTGAGCCAGAAAAAAATGTCCATATATTTATATATACACATATCCATATAGAAAGAAAAACAGACCGTAAAAAGAATATGATAAACAAATGGGACAAACATAACAATGGAGAATCTAGGAAAAAGAAATGAGTTCCTTGTAGTATTCATGCAACTTCTATGTTGTTTGAAATTAAATCAAAATAAAAAGGTACAGAAAAAACCCACAGCAGTATCAAAACACAGAAGTATGTGTCCTGCTCCGGTAGTATTAACGGTTGACCTGGTCCCAGATTAGAAACTAAGAAAGAGAATCAAGAGGGGTCTGCAGCCAGAAGGAGGAAGAAACAAGAGACTGGGGCTGATAAAGCTTCGGACTAAGTGGTGGGTAAAGAAGGACAGCTGGAAGGACGGGAGGCTCCAGCCAAAAGACCCATACTCGCATTCCCAGTTGGGGGTGCCTGCAGCTGCTTGAGAAGTGTAAATTCCCCCCACCATGAGACACCACTCCGTACCTACCCGAGGAGCCATGCTTCTAAAGACTGACCACACCAAGTGCTGGTGAGGGCAAAGAGAAAAATAAGTTCTTATGCACTGCTCCTGGGAACATAAATGATTGTGGGAACTTAGAAAAACAGTTTGCTATTTCTTACAAAGTTAAACTTGCAGATATCATATGATCTAGTAATTCCACTTCTGGGTGTCTATGCAAGAGAAACAAAAACATACGCCACCCAAAAACCTACACCTACATGTTCACATCGGCATTAAGACCAGCCTAAAGCCGGAAACAGCCCAATGTCCCCTCACTGGTAAAAGGAGCAGTAACACATGGTATATACATGAACACAATGAATACTAACCAGCAATAAAAAGGAACAAGCCAAGACCACTCAGTGGGGGAAAACAGCAGTCTTTTCAAGAACCAGTGGTAGGAAAACTGAATCTCCATAGGCAAAAGAATGCCGTTTGACCCTTATTTTATACCATGTACAGAAATTAACTTAAAATGGATCAAAGACCTAAGCATATAAACAAAAAAACTCCGATAAGAAAATGTACAGCTAAAGACTGGACATTGAATTTGGCGATGATTTCTTAGCTATGACACCAAAAACACAGGTAACAACAATAGATAATTTGGATATTATCAAAATCAAAAATTTTGCCCATCAAAGGACACAATCAACAGAGTAAAATGGTGACCCACAGAAAGGGAGAATATGTGTGCAAGTGCTATTATCGGATAGGGAATTACTATGCAGAAAACATAAAGTACTCCTACAACTCAACGACAAAAAATCCAACACAATAACAGGCAAAGACCTTGGACAGACATATCCCCAAAGAAGACATACCAATGTATGACCAGTAAGTACATGAAAAGATGCAAAACACCACTAATCATTAGAAAAATGCAAATCCCAACCACGATGAGAGGCCACTTCATACCATCCGGATAGCTATTTTCAAAAAGACAGAGGAGTGTTGGTGAGGGTATGGAGCGATTGGAACCCTCGCGCTTCGCTGGTGGGAATGTTAAGATGGTATGGCCTCTGTGGAAAGGTTTGGCGGTTCCTCGGAAAATTAAATGTAGGATTATCACAAGACCCAGCAACGCCACGCCTGGGTATACAAACAAAAGATGTGAAAGCAGGAACGGGGGCACTTATCTGTCCCCCACAGATACAGCAGCATTACTCCCAAGAGCCAAAAGGCAAAACACCCCGAAAGTCTGCAGACAGACGAATGGGCGACAGAATGGAATATATATATATACTCATAATGGACTATTATTCGGTCTTTAGTAGGAGTGCAATTCTCATATATGGTACAAGATAAATGAACCTTGAAAGTCTCATGCTAAGTGAAATAAGCCAGACACAAAAGGACAAATTCTGTATGATTCCACTTATACAAAGAACTTCAGGGGCACCTGGGCTGGCTCAGTCGGTACAGCATGTGACTCTTAATCTTGGGGTTGTGTGTTCAAGTCCCACACTGGGCGCAGAGCTTACTTTAAAAAAAACAAAAAAACAACAAAAAAAGAGAGAACTTCAAATAGTCAAATTCACAGAGACACAAAGTAGAATAGCAATTACTGGGCAGCAGGGATGGGGAGTTACGGTTTAATGGGCACAGAGTTTCAAGGTGATGAGATAAGTCTAGAGATGGACAGCAGTGATGACTGCACATCAGTGTACGTGCATTTAATACCAATCAACTATACACTTAAAAATAATTTAAATAGTATATTTTATGTGTATTTTACTACAATAAAAAACAAGTAAAAGATAAATGAAAAAAGGATAAAGCTAATGACCGATGTTGTGACAGAGATGTACCTAAAGACATGCTGGTGAAAGTAGTCGAACCGGAAAAACCACATCAAAATCTGCGATTCCATTCACATGTTGAGAAAGAACAAATCTACAGGGACAGACAACAGATCTACTGGCTGCCCATGACTGGGGCTGGGAATGGGATCTGTTTACAAAGAGGCTTGAGGGATCTTTTCGGGGTGAAAGAAATTTTCTAAGCGGAATGTGGCAGTAATTACACAACTCTGAATTTATTTAAAATTACCGAATTGAACACTTACTAAATGGTGTAGAATCATTAAAGAAACCACCATATTTTCCTGTGTGGATAACGATAAACTAGCTTTTACACAAACTAGCTATTCTTTTGGTGAGAATATAATGTAGTACAAGTGTTCTCTGGAACAAAAAGTCTGAAAGACTAAAATACAGTCTTCGACCCAGAATTCCTCTTCTTTGCATGTTCCCAAAGAACACAATCATGGCAGCACTGTCCCTGACAAGCCAGCCCCTCGTGGGCGGCTCTCGGGCAGCAGGCCGGTTTCCTGTAACAGCATCCCGCCAGCTACTGACCCGCAGCTGGCATTCATATTTAAGTGAACAGAGAAAAATTACATGAAACGAGTTCACAATACAGAACTGTGATTCCTCAAAAAATTAAAAATACATTTGCATGTGCATAGGAACAAAAGCCTAGAAAGATATAAAAGTAAAATATCCATTTTCATCTCTAGGTAGCTAGATTCTGAGTGAATTTTTTCTTTTGGTCTATCCATTTTCTAAGTTTCCAATAATTAATATGTATTATACCTCCACAGCTGGGAAACAATTTCAGAGGTGGAGTTGGCCTCAAGCAGTAAAGTGTAAGGCTTGGCCTTTGGAATGGGTTGCTAAAGATCTGTGGAGACATAAGACAAGGGAGTTTTAAAAATTTATTTATTCAGTAAGAATTAGGCACTTCCTATGAGCCAGCCACTGTGCTAGGCTCTGAGGCATAGATAAAACAAACCAAAAAACCCCTCAATTTACAGAAGTGGAAAGTCAGGTGCCAAATACTCAATAAACATGAGAATGATGTAGAAAAGAAAATGAACAGGAAAGGAGCTACGATAGAAAGATCACTGGGTTTTGGCTAGGAAGAGTCATGGTCTGCAAACAACAAAGGGAGCCAGAAAACACAGACCTCAGGTCCCTTTTAACCGCCTGGGGTGGAGTATGGCGTGAGCAGCCACCGCCTGCGAGAACCACAGGACAGGGGGAGCCTCTGGGAAGAGCGAAGCTGCAGTCTGGGGCGGGCCGTAAAGAACTACTCTGCGAAGAGTTAACGGTCTTGCTCCCTCTAGAAAAGCGCTGTAGAGCACAAAAGAGAGCACACCGCACTTGGCATGGGAATAAGACAGGCATGGTAGGAATGAACTGACCTCAAAATTCTTTACCAAGATTAGGCTGTAGCTTAGGAGGTACTTTGAGGTTCCAGGATGCAAGAGGATCGTGATGTGGTCCTCAGGTGCTGGGCCAGCATCTCATCGATCTCTGTGTTCCCAGACTGTAACAGAGAGTCCTGTCTGCAGGCTAATAGTGTCAAAAACCCTCTACGATTTACTTCAAAATTCAACATAGCTCAGTAACTTGTTCCAAAAAAATATCTTTGCTTAACTTAGTAATTTCTTCCAAGGGCACTATCAGCTACTTTGCTGACTTGGCTTACTAACTCTAGTCAGGTCTGACCTCTCTTTCAAAGGCAAATTAACAGTTAGGTTCTCCATATTTCACACCCCACCCTTTCATGCACCTGCTTTAAGCCCCATTTCCACATTTCTTGTCCAGTCAGGCCACAGTCACTACACAGAGCTCATGGTGAGTCTCCCCTAATCTCCCGTCTTCTGAGCTGGCTTCCAGGAACTACCTATGCACCCTACTCACCTCCCCAGCCCATGTAACTAACCAATGAACCTGAACACTAGGTATCTTAAAGGGTCTAGGCGGAAACAGATTTAAAGAAAGGCAGAACGACCTCAATTCAAGTTGCACTTGATTCTAACTCGCTGTGTAGCCTTGAACCCCCACTGCCACCACCTCATTGCCAAAGTGAATCCTCAAGCAAATATCCATGATCAGACCACGCCCCAGATCAATAATCTAATGGCTCTCCATCACTAAGAGAACAGGCTCTGCCGGCCAGCCTGTGCAGGCACACTGGGGGTCCTGAAGCTCTCAGTCTCTACGCTTTGAGTCCCCGTCGTGCACGTGCTCTGTTCCCCACTTACAAGGCCAGCCTACCCCAACCCTCTCATTCACTCTGCTTAGCCTTCAGTATTGGCTTAGTACACGTCCTTCTTCATCCATAAAGTCTTCTCTCATTCTCTACTCCCATGAAAACCTGATGTCTTTTTCCCTTATATCACTAAACATTTTATTTTATTTATTTATTTTATTTTTTAATCCAAAATCTGTTTATTGGGATAGTGTCCCACTCATCTTGATTCAGGGTGCTTTTAGCACTGTCTTGAAGGAGCATCCTCCTGCAAGCCTTGCTTTTTCTTCCATGGGATGGCAGAGGACAGTGGGGCAGCCGACATACAGAACTACCATTTGTGCGTGGCTAAAGACGGTGGCGATCTTGTAGCAACCCAGGCACCTCACGTCCATGAGGTAGGGAGTAGGGCTCTGCACCAGGCGCTGCTTCTGGTGCTTCCTCCTCCTCCAGGGACAGATGCAGGAGGTCCTTTGCGAGGGGCATGCTCTTGTGGGGAGGTTGTCAGCACCGGAAAGCTATACCACGAACATTTTAATCCTCTCAGTATGTTTCCCCAAGATATCATAAGGTCCTGGCATAGCACGTACTAGATGCTAAGGAAATCTGTGGGATTATTTGTCAATGTGGGTACCACCACCAAGAGCTCACAGGGCTAGAAGGTTAAAAATAACGAACATAAAAAGAAAGCACAGTGTTTCGGTACACCGCCATTTTTATCTGTACCATAGCCACATCAGAAATTTTTGTAAAAGAAAATTAAGGAAGGTAAAGACACAGAGTGACTGATTAATAAATCTCTACTAAAAAAAGATTCTGATTTTGAGCTCACAGGAAATCAAAGAACCAGAGGACATGAACTCAGCAGAAGATGGGGAGAAGACATGGTCTCATCCTCACAAAGATCCTAGAAAGCTGGAACACCACCAATTCCATCACCAGAAACTCACTGGGGTGAGCACTCCTTCTTACCTCTCCTAGGAAGTCATCTGAAAGTGGCCTTGAGATCGCAGCCCCAAAGTTCAGGAAGATCACAAAAATTACTCAGATGGCACTCAGATGGCACTCAGATGGCAATCTGAGTAATTTTTCCCAAACAACCGTGGCAGTTTCCCCACCTTGAGTATCTTTTCTTCTCCAAGCAATCTGAATGGCAAGATCAGGCACTGGTGTCAGACTTGAGAAATTAAACAGAGGCTCTGTCACCTAATCGGCTGTCTGAGTTTTTTAAGTGGCCTCTCTATGCTTCAGTATCATGATCTGTGAACACAGACAATAACACTCAGCTCATAATAACTGTTGTGAGGACTTGAAAAGTTAGTATGGGAACAAAGGGAAACTTCCTCAAGTTGATAAAGAATATCTATATAACTCCTATGGGTGGCATCATACTGATGGTGAGAAACTTGGAGTTTCCCCGCAAAGATCAGGAACAAGGAAAATATGTATCCTTTTTTCAACGCAGTGCTGCAAATACTGGCTAATACAGTAAGACAAGCAAAGGAAATAGAAAGTATACAGATTACAAAGGAGGAAATTAAATTATCTTTGTTCACAGATAACACGATCGCCTATGTAGAAAATTTGAATCGAGGCACCTGGGGGGCTCAGCTGGTTGAGCGACTGCCTTCGGCTCAGGTCATGATCCTGGAGACCCAGGATCGAGCCCCGCATCGGGCTCCCTGCTTGGCAGGAAGCCTGTTTCTCCCTCTCTCACTCCCCCTGCTTGTGTTCCCTCTCTCACTGTGTTTCTCTCTGTCAAATAAATAAATAAAATCTTTTTTAAAAAAACAAAGAAAATTTGAATCAACAATAGCACAAAACCCTTGTGAAACTAGTAAGTGGCTACAGCAAAGTCACAGGATATAAGGCTACTATATAAAGGTCAATTGCTATCTTACACATCAGCAGTGAGTTTAAAATTAAAAACATAATACCATTTACATTGAAATCCAAAAATGAAATACCTAGGTAGTATAAATGTAACAAAATACAATCCATATGAAGAAAACTACAAAACTCTGATGAACAAAATCAACTGAATAAACAGAAAGATACTGCATGTTTACAGGTAGGAAGACTTAATGTGGTCCAGATGTTAGTTCTTCCAAAATTAATCTACAGATGCAATGAAATCCCAATCAAAATTCCAGCACGTTATTTTGTGGATATCAACAAACTGATTCTCCAGTTTATATGAAGAGGCAAAGACTCAGAAGTGCCAATACAATGTTGAAGGAGAACAAAACTGGAGGGATGACCTGGTCCAACTCTGATTTAGTATGAAGTTACAGAAATCGAGCCATACTGTATTGCTGAAAGACAAATAGATCATTAAACCCATATAATATAGCCAACACAGCCAAATGATCTTTAACAAAGGACAAAAGGCAATACAATAAAACAAATATAGTCTTTTCAACAAATGGTGCTGGAACAATTAGACATCTACATGCTTAAAAAAATGAATCTAGACAGAGACCTTACACCCTTCACAAAAATTAACACAAAATGTATCATGGACCTAAATATAAAACACCAAACTAGAAACCTCCTAGAGGACAACAAGGAGAAAATCTAGTTGACCTTGGGAATGGCAACTACTTTTTAGATGCAACTCCAAGGGCATGATCCATGAAAGAAATAACTGATACACTGAACTTCTACTCTGTGAAACGCAATGTCGACAAGCCATAGACTGCAAGAAAATATTTACAAAAGACACATGTGATAAAGGACTGACCCAAAACACACAAAGAACTCTCAAAGGGGACCAAGGACCTTCCACATCCCTCACCAAAGACAGACAGATAGCAAATACGCACATCAAAAGATGTTCCACACATTACCCGGGAAATACAAATTAAGACAACGATACGGCCCTACACACCTATGAGAATGGCAGAAATGGAACATGGACAGCATGAAATGCTGGCAAGGATGTGGAGCCACAGGAACTCTCAAGCCTTATTTATGGGAACGCAAAATGGTATACCCACTCTGAAAGAAGACTATACGGTGGATTCTTACAATACGAAATACTTTACAATCCAGCAATGAGAGTCGTCGTATGTAGGCAAAGGTAAACCTGGAGGTCTGCACAGCTTTATTCCAATTGATAACTCTGAAGCAACAAAGATGTCTTTCAGGGTAAGTGGATTAATAAACTGGTCTATCCACATGATGGAATAGTATTCAGTGCTAAAAAGGAGCTATCAAGCCATGAAAAGGCATGGAGATAAATGCTTTTTACTAAGGAAAAAAAGGCAATCTGAAAACATTACATTCCGTGTGATTCCAACTATATGACATTTTAAAAAAGGCAAAACTGTGGAGACCATAAAAAGATCAGTGGTTGTCAGGGGCTGAGGATGAGAGGGTATGGATGAACAGAAGGACTACAGAGGATTTTTAAGGCAGTGAATAATACTATAATGATGATACATCTCATCATATATTTGCCCAAACCTACAGAATATACATCCCAAGAATGAATCCTAATGGACTCTGAGTGATTATGATGTGTCAATGTAGGTCCATCATTGTAACAAATGTACCACTCTGGTGGGGGGTGTTGGTAATGGGGGAGGGTATGCATGTGTGAAGATGGCAGGGGTATATAGGAAATTTCTGTAACTTCCTCTTAATTTTTCTGTGAACTAAAAACTCTAAAAATATTAAATCTTCTTTAAAACGTTACCATATCTGATACAGTGTTCACTGAGCTGTGATTATTGAATTACTCCTCCTAATACTGCTGTCACCCCCTTCTCTGCAGCTCAGTCCTACCATCCCCACCATCAGAGTACCTCTTCACCACCTCGAGAATCCCAGGAGCTTACTACACAAGTGGAAAACAACATGGCACGCACTGAACCAGGAAAACGTCTACGGAAGCCAGCTCAGTCTTTTTTTTTATTACTCTCCAACTTTACTGTTTCAGGGTTATCCCTTTTCAGGTGAAATAAATAAAGCTTTTGCTCTCTACCATTTTAAAAAAAGAAAAAGAAGAAAAAAGAAAAGAAGGCTGTCACTGCTGTAGTCTCAAACGCATCTAACTTTCAAGGCATGCTTCAGATTTTACTTTTTTAGAGTTTCCTGGTTATCCCAGCTCACAGTGATCTTTCTCCCTGCTGAGTTTCTACCGCACTCGTTTGTAACAAACCACAATCTGGCACTCCGTAACCCCGTAACACTGACTTACAGGACAGAGGATACTCATAGCCCGCAGTTTCCTCGGGCCTTTCAGCGCGGCGGCAGGCTCACCTGCTGAGGAGACTGGGTCACACCACCTGCACAGCCTCTGTGTGTACGGCTCAGGAGGAATTTGCTTATTGAAACTATTATTTTAGGCAATTAAGAAGACCTTTTCAGTGTAGGTTTTCATTTTAAATAATCTGTCAAGAATAATTTTTCCCACTAAAACTGATTCTATTTTTATAAAGTTCTATAGCTACTGAGATTTGAAAAGAGATACACTATATACTTTTACGTAATCACCTAAAAAATTAGGGGAATTATTGTGTATTCTATTCATTAACACTGTTATACATTCTTTTTCAAATTATATATTTGATTATTGTAATATTTAACACTTAAAATTTATTAAATGAACTGTTAGTTTGCATTTTCATTATTTAAGAAAATAGCAGAAGATTATTTTGGATAATAAAATATGCCAAATTAAACTTTTGAGAGCAGTATGGAATTTCCTGCGTCTAAAATACATGAATGGTAAAAACAATACAAAAGAACCCACAAAGACTCATTGTACAATAAACTATAAATTTTAATTAAAAAGTTTATAATTATATTAACTTCCAAGTCCAGTAATAGATTCAACCCCTTCCAAAACCAAATATTTACCTAAATTTTCAAAAGTTTTATCCACATGATCTTTTCCTTTTAATACTATGTCCTTTCTAAGCTAAAAAAAAAGGCTCTTTTTTTTTATTGAATATAGGTCATTTTGCCTTAGAATATATTGGAGGGGGTGGTGGAGAGAGACAAAGAGGAATGAAGTGACATATTTGAAATGAAAGTGATCCCAAACCAACTATGTCTCCATTTACCTCAATTTTCTTTCTACAAAAAATCAGCTGCAGTATTTAACTTGCTGTGATGATACAACATCAGGCGCAAGAGAAACATACACGACCCACATCACTCGATGGCTTATCTGACCTGTGCTCACAGGTACAAGCCTCCTACACCTGGCTGCAGAAATGCACACAGGGTATCCATGAACAGCCACGTAAAGAGCCCGTTAGTATTTTAAATGGGTCTGATAAAGCGTCTTTGCACTTTGCCTAATCTTCCTCTTACACAGGCAGGTCTAGAGCTTTTATTAAACGGGACAAATTCAACAGCTTTGAAATTCAAAACCAACTACGTATGGAAAACTACCTGTATCTTTCCTACATCTCATTCTTTCATCTTCTTATATTCTAGGGATGCTAAAATGTCTTAGACATTTGGAGTGTTCAAAAAATTGTCAAAAATATTTTTCTCAAAACCCTCAAATCACTTTTAGACTCCAACAACTAGTTCTGAGTATGCCCTAGAAGGAACTGCAAATAGCTGGTGAGAAGATGAAATAAAGTGGTGGGGGGGAGGATACAGAGGCGGGGGCCAGCTTAGGAAGGCCCATGGCTCAGTGGTCCGGAGGAAGGACTTCGGTCTAGCACACTTGAGTTCAAAGTGCGCTAGCCACTCACCAGGTAAGTCAACCCTGGGCACATTACTTACTCTTTCCAAACTTGTTAGACGAAGGTAACAGTACTTACCTCTTCCAGCTGTTTGGGGACTATCTCGGAGAACGCCTAGCACAGGATTAGCTAGTATTATTACTCGTCCTAGGTGGCCAAGAAAGTTCAAAGGGCAACAAGGAACCCTAAAGAATTTTAAACAGAGAAAAACAGACACAACCTCGCAGTGAAGAATGTCCTGCAGAAAGCCAAAACTGGTAGTGAAGATGAATTAAGAAACTGTTTTAATAATCTAAATGAGAAGCCACGGACTCTAGGGCGCCTGGGTGGCTCAGCTGGTTAAGCATCTGCCTTCGGCTCAGATCATGATCCTGGAGTCCTGGGATCCAGTCCCACATCGGGCTCCCTGCTGAGGGGGGGTCTGCTTCTCCCTCTGACCTCTCCTGTCTCATGCTGTCTCTCAAATAAATAAATAAATTCTTTAAAAAGAAAAAAAAAAAGAAGAAGCAGTAGCAGCCACGGCCTCTAGATACTATGGATTTAAAACTGACGGGGGGGGGGGGGCGCCTGTGTGGCTCACTAGGTGAAGCATCAGGTCATGATCCCTGGGACCTGGGATGTGTTCGGCTCCCTGCTCGGTAGGGGGTCTGCTTCTCCCTCCGCTCCCCAGCTTCTGCACTCGCTCTGTCTCAAATGAATAAATAAAATCCTTAAGGAAAAAAAAAACTGATAGGAGGGGACAGATGGCTGGCTTAGTCCACAGGGTATGCAACTCTTGATCTTGGGGTTCTGAGTGTGAGTCCCACGGTGGATGTACAGACTACTTTAAAAAAATAAAAACTTGGGGGGCGCCTGGGGGGCTCAGTTGGTTAAGCGACTGCCTTCGGCTCAGGTCATGATCCTGGAGACCCAGGATCGAGCCCCACATCGGGCTTTCTGCTCGGCGGGAAGCCTGCTTCTCCCCCTCTCAGTCCCCCTGCTTGTGTTCCCTCTCTAGCTGTGTTTCTCTCTGTCAAATAAGTAAATAAAATCTTTAAAAAAA